>JBBMEG010069766.1:0-13302 GCA_037832605.1 Cyclanthera cordifolia
AAGTGTTAAATCGCTCCAAACATGGAGGACTTTACTGTTGTAGGTGAAATTAGTGTCACCTCATCGACTTCGTGCAGTGGTTTGGCGAGGACGCTAGACTCGTCTAGGACCTTTTACCGACATGGTCTTGTTCGCCTTAACTTCACAGGCGGTCTCTAACTTGTCAAAGTGGCGGCTTTGGCACTTTGGGACCCGAGTATTTACTTGTCATGTACTCCCACATGTGCTGTTCTTTGGACAGCCTCACCTGGCATAGGTCCCCTTTCAACAGCCTTAGTTTTAGGGACTTTTTACCACGCCCCGTAGGGCCGTGTGGTAGCATTCCCTCGAGGACAGCTGTTCACCTCTGACTTTGCCCACCCTCATAGGAGTAGGGAACTTTATCACCTGGTGGTAGGTTGACGCGACTGCCTTCAATCCATGAATTGTAGGTCTCCCAAATATTGAGTTGTAGGCAGAATTATCGTTCACCACTAGAAAATTGACTAAGTGCATGACTATGTTGTCTCCTTCGCCAAAGATCACTAGAAGCTCAACCGATCCTTCAGGGATCAAAGTGGTCTCGCCAAATCCGACTAGAGGCGTCAAATTCGGCTTGAGCCTTTCCCTTCCCAGCTTCATAGCATCGTAAGCTTTCAGTGATAGTACATCTGTCGAGCTACCTCCATCAATGAGGATCCTCCTGACATGGATGTTGGATATGGTCAGGGACACCACTAAGGCGTCGTTGTGCAACTGGTGCACTGCTGCAACATCCGTAGCAGTGAAGCTCAGTTGCTCGTCTACCGCTTCCATTATCCTCACTTCTTCACCTCTTAGGGTGCCTCTAGCTTGCCTCGCTTTGTTCTTTCGACTTCGGTTGGACCCTCAACCAGCCAGCCCTCCGATGATGGTTCTGATCTCCGGTGGCGGTGGTGACTTTTCGGCTCCCTTTTTCTTGCTAGGGGACTCAGACACTTTTTCACCTTCACCCATGTACTTGTCCAACCATCCTCTTCTGATGAGGGACTCTATGGACTCCTTCAGGTCGTAAAAGTCCAAGGTAGCGTGGCCATGGTCCCGGTGGAATAGGCAGTATTTGCCTCTGTTCCTTTTGTTGGACCCTGCCTTAATACGGCTCAGCCACTTCAGCTCATCCTTATCTTGAATTTCCATCAAGATATGATCTACGGGAATGGCCGTGGGAGTGTATCTCTTGAACCGACTTGGGGTACCCCTCGCCATTCGGCCTTTTCTTTTTTCAGTGGGCGCTCTTCCGCCCTTCGCTTTCGCGGTTCCTATGATCAGCCTCCCGACGGCTATCAGACTTCTTGCGCTCTTGAAGGGAGCACCTTCCTTTCGTGCTTCCTCTGGAGTTGACCAGCTCCCCTGCACTCGTGTACTTTTGTGCGCTCGTGAGCAACTCGGCATAAGTGAGTGGTGTTTTTTTCCCCAGCGACCACAAGAACTTTTCATCCCAGAGTCCAACGACGACTGCTGCGAGAGCCGTACTGTCGGAATACCCTTCAACGTCCAGCGCCTCGCTGTTTAAGAAGGCAATGTACTCCCGAAGGGTCTGGTGGCTTCTTTGCCTCACAGTTAGCAAACGTGTGACCAGCTTCTTCTGATCTCGCCCTCATAGGAACTGGCTGACAAACGCCCTGGCCAGCTCCATAAAGGAGGCAATGGACTTACGCTTCAGTTCCATGAACCATCTTCGAGCTGGTCCAGCGAGCATGAATGAGAACGCTCGGCACTTGATCGCATCTCAGACTCCATGTAGCTCCATCCATGCCCGGTAGGAGTCTAGGTTCTCGACGGGATCTGTTGACCCATCGTACTTCTTGATTACAGGGAGTTTGAATTTGGATGGGACGGACTCCTCCATGATCTCGTCGGTGAAAGAGGGATCGACCTGGTCGACCAGGCTATCTAGATCCAGTCCGTCTTGGTCCTGTGCCTTCTGCTCCCTAACTGGTCTTGGAGGAGACGAAGTTGGGCCAGCCAAGGTTGTGTCTCGGCTCCATTACATCTCGCTTCTTTTCGGCGTTGGTTGATCACATCCCTGAGATCCGTTCACAAGTCTGATCCCGTCGTACAGGCACTTGGAACTTTCGGGGGATGCAGGGTGGATGACCCTCGGGTGGTGCTCTTTGGTTGGCTACTCCGGATGGACTGCGTCCGAGACGACTCTGCCGCTTTTGATCCAATCCTCTGGTGGACTGAATACTCCTTCCTCCAGTCATTACCGCCTAGTCGAAGTCGTTCGACCGGTCTTCGGTGCCGGGAATGCTCCTTTTTCGGTGCCTCCGTGGCTTAGGCTTTCCCTTTGGCAGGGTCCCGGACCATCAGAGCTGTTTTTTCCGCCACAACCTTTTTCTTGGCAGGCTGTCGCTGCACCGCCTCCTGCGGTGCCTGTTAGTTCCCAGCAGCAGCTACCTGAGCCGGAGGTGGTTTCCGGAGCAATTCCACCAGTCGACTCAAACTCTCCGCCATTCCTTGTACTCGTTTTTCCAAAGCATTGAACTTTGGATCTGCATGCTCCGGTTCTTGTACAGCTACCGCACCCTCAAGATTCGGGTGGTTCTCGACATGAACATCGTTCTATTCTCTGAAGGCAATTCGCCTCGGAGCATGCTCGACGTCCAATTCGTCGTCGACACCGTGGTGGTGGCTGTTTTCAACATTCGACATTTTTGCAGGAAAATTGATTGAAATTTTAGCGTTTTAGGTAGAACACTCTCGTCCCCACAGACGGTGCACACTGTTGATGCCGAAAATGGTCAACGGATATCCACAGTAATGATTTATTTAGCTGAGGACGAAAGGGCCTGCAAAAAAGCAAATTTAGGGCACACCAGTGTGGTGTTAGCCATAGGGCCTCCGATGACTAAGTCAGAAACGGATTTAGGGAGAAATAATTAAAAGTACTTAGAATGGCTTAAGGGTACTTAGCTTAGGAATCGCCCCTTGAAAGGGAGAAATGACTTTACTTTTATAGCAGCCGGCCTTGTAACCGCTGCGGCTCACGCGGCTCACTTATGGCGATATAACGGTCGGCCGTTAGAAACGTTCGTCATTAAGCCGAGTATGAATATCGGCGTAACTCATGGTCGTTACCCTTTAGAGGTGTAACCGCTTTGATTCTTGACTCGGTCGACTCTTCGAAAAGTCCTGACCTCCACGGTCGACCCAATGGGGCTGACCTACTCGTCGTAACGGGCGACGCCATGAGGTGCAAGCCTCCAAACGTTACTTGGACTCGGTCGATTCTTCGGAGAGTCCTGACCTCCACGGCCCATCCACTCGGATGGACCTACTCGTTGCTGGATCCGAGAAGGGTAAGGCTGCTAGGGCCGACCCCGAGGGGGTCTTGGCCTTCCTTGGTCGACCCCCAGAGGGGTCAGACTTGTTTGGCCGACCCCGGGGAGTCGGAAATGGATTTGGCCGACCCCTGGGGGTTGTGGCCTCCATTTAGCCGACCCCCGAGAGGTCGGCAAGGGCTTTGGCCGACCCCCGGGTGGTCGGCGCTAGCGTGGCCGACCCTTGGGGGGTAGGCAAAGGCTTTGGCCGATCCCCGGGGGGTAGGCGCTGGCGTGGCCGACCCCTAGGGGATCGACAATGACTTTGGCCGACCCCCTGGAGGTCGAGGCCTCCATTTGGCCTACCCCGAGTGGTCGGCGTTGGCTTTCTTGTCTTTCTTGCAGATCCCAACCTATTCCGAGTCTTTCAGGATATTTTTAGGTTATAGCAAATACATTTAAACTTGCATATTAAAATTAATGAACATAACAATGAAAACAAATCAACAATTAGGAAACTCATAACATAAAATTGACATTCAAACAACAAAGGAGTAAAACAAAAGGTAGAATTCAATCACATCTTCGATCTATATCCCACATATAGTATATATGTCAGTGTCTTTGATTCCTCTTTCATAACCATAAACGAACCTGGACATAAAAAAAAAAAAAATAGTGATGAGCTGGCAGTAGCTTCAAAAGCTATTCTTATCAAAAAAAATAATGGAAAATTTGTACAAACCATCCTTAAAGTATAGTGTTTATAATAATTAAATCTTAAAATTTTCTATTTAATCAATCACCTCCCTTAAATTTTGTAAGTGTTGCAGTTAAACGGTTTGAATTATAATTAAGAGATTGTTACCTGTTCAGTAATGGGAAATTTGTCATATGTACATTCTTTTCTTTTATAATTAATAGAGCAAAAGTTGTCATTAACCATCTTCAACCTCTTCTGTCTCTCATCCCTATATTAATCTTTCCACAGCCACTTTCATTTCTTCAGATCTCTAATTTCTGCACTTACAGAGAGCTCTTAAACAATTACAATTTACAATCAATGATGTCTTCACCGGACACAAGCAAAACCTTCTAGCTCGAGCACTACAACAGCTACCTCCGCAAGGTCAACAACACCAAACTCCTAAAGCCTTTTCCAAGCTTCTCTTCCGCGCCACCCTTCTGGCCGCTCTCATTCTCGTCTTCATTTTCACTCTCAACTACCCTCCACTCTTTGACGCTCCCGGTACCCACCGTAACTTCCTCTCCTCTGCTTTCTACGGCGGAACCTCCCACAGTGGTTCTGCTTGGTAGAAACAAGTCTGCCATTCCTCTACTACAGGTTACTGGCGCCACTGATTTCGTCCGGTCCCACTGCTTCATGGCGTTGAAGAAACATGAAGATGACGTTTTGGGACTGGATATTTTCAATAGCTATTGATTATAACTAAATAAATAAATTTTTCTAAATTTTTTTTAATAATTATAAAAGGAAAAAAAATTATAGGACAGTTTATCCTTTCATAAACATATGAAAATCTCTCAATTTCAATTCATGAGGATTAATTGCACTATTTATCCAACTTTAAGAGAGGTGTTTAACAAATTAAAAATTTAAGAATTTAATTGTTACACACATCGTATTTTAGGAGGGGTTTGTGCAATTTTTCCTAAAAAGAAAACATGGTGTGAGCATAATCACAAGACATCCAAATAAAACATCAATGGAGGACATATGATTCGATCATTAAAAAAATAACATAGAGATTGAAGTTCATAAAAGCATTTAGGTGAGAGAAGTAATGTCCAAGCAATCTACAACATCAACAGTGAAAAAAATAATTAACAAAACTATGAATGTTCTTGTTGGTCCTAGTTTATTCTACAACAACTTCTGGGTTCAATTACATAATCTTCCAATGTTCTGTATGGAAAAGGAAGTTCTACGAGTTTTAAGCAATTTTTTGGCTCTGTTTTGGATGTGAAATCGGATGCAAATGAAGCCTCTTGGGGTTGTTTCGCTTGAGTTTGGGAAGAACCAATATTACTAAACCTCTTCTTCAACGTTTGATTGCTAAAAAAAAGAAGACGGTGTCGATTTCTTTAACTCTTATCGATTCAAAAAGCTTCCTTGGTTCTGCTACAATTGCGGTCTCGTTGGCCATTCTATGAATGTCTGTGTTTCAGTTCCAGATGTTGTCCGTGTAGATGTGAAGAGAAGTCGTATGGGTCGTGGTTGAGAGCAACAAAAGTGAGGAAGTCTCTAGGGGGACCGGAGGATAGACCAATTGAAGTCTCTAGGGGGACTGGAGGATAGACCAATTTTTATTTCTTGCGCTAATGACGGCTAGGGTTGATAAGGATCATGGAATTCTACAAGATCCTCAACTACTCTAGAAGGGTGGAACATTTGAAGTTAGTAATATAAATATTAATTTTCGAATTTTAGAATATTTTATGTAATTTTTCAATTTTAAATATATTTTTATTGTTTTAGGTTACAATTTGTTTAAGCTATAAAAAGCTATTAGTGGTAAAGGGAGACAGATTTTGATGAATGAAAATAAAAGTTCCCTACACTTTGCAAATTCTTGTGATAGAATACATGGGAGTCATTCAATCTAACCTTAATCAAGTTTGATTGTGGAGTGACTCAATCTAGAACAAGATCTTCCATATCTTCCTTTATAAGGAGGTGTTAATCTCTTAGATCCAAGGGTTCTTGCTTCATTATAAACATTGATCTTTGGGCTGATAATTATGGTTGCCTTATCATTTGGGATCAGAGCCTAGGTTGCATCATTGGCCTACTATAGATTTGATTCTATCTTTAAATTCTAGCAATTTGTTATCTTTTCTTAAAAAAAAGAAAAAACTCTTTCGATTGCATTTTTTTCTTTTCAATTTCATCTTTATCATTCAACGTTTGTTTTGATCTTGATTACATCTTTTTATTTTTTATTTTTATTGGATCTTGAAAAAAAAAAAATATCCGATCTTGATTCCATTTGATCATTTGTTCTGATCTTGATTTTATCTTTTTATCATTTTTTTTGGATCTTGAAAAAAAATCAAAAAAAAAAAAAAATCTTGATTATATTTTATCATTTGTTCTGATCTTTATTCAATCTTCATTCCTGTTATAACGCGTTGATAACGCCTGTATTTGAATAATTGTTCTTCATTTGAAATTTAGATATTTTTGTCATCTTTATATGTCTAAAAGGTCACTTGTTTAAATTAATAGAGTAATACGTTCGTTCATTCGATTTCTTTTCAGTGCGCAATTTATAACTGCTGCATTCAAAATATTCTTCCTTCCTGTCTAAACTCGTTGATAACATTCCGATTTGATTAATTGTCCTTGTATTGATATTTAGATCTGTTTGTTATCATTAATTGTCAAGAAGGTAACTTGTTGAAAATCATAACGTCATATGTTCGTTTATTTGATTCTTAATTAGTATGCAATTTATTCAAAATTCTGGAACAACTATTCTTCTTATTCTATTTCTGTTCTAGTTCTTGATTTTGTTACTTCATTATTTTCTTGTCTTGGTTGATTTTTAAGGTTCACTATTACAAGATTTTCTATATATTAGCCTATCTTTGATCATAATTTAGCCACTTTCCAAAAGTCTACCTTTGTGTGTGATAAGACACGAGTGTTCTGAGTGTAAAATTAGTGAGCTGCGTGTGTGAGGTTCATGTTTTCTTGTCACTTTACAATTATTTTTGCAGCATGTATCATCAAGAGCATTCAAGAAAGACTAGGATTCACCAAGCACAAAGACACTTCGAGAATTATGTTAGTGAGGATCCATTTTGGAGAGTTTGTCGAGAAAACTTGGCTGAAATTCAACAAACCTTATATTACATGAGTGAACTATCTCAACAGTTAAGTTTGCAGGATGAAGCATTGAAAAGAAATATTGCCCAACCAATCCAAAAAGAGGAAGATTGTCTCATGCTTCAAGAAGGTGTTTTATATAATGATGTTGTTATTGATGACTTAGAAACCAACAAAGAATGTGTGCAACTTCATGTTCATCTATGTTCATTAGAGACAAAGCAAGAGGAAAGTGAAAATGATAAAATATGGGAGATAGAATTTCTTGAGAGTTGTTTGGAAAGTAAAGAGATAGAAGGTTCAGTTATTAGATTATGTGAGGATTATATTTTGTGAGGAGAATATTCTAGAGATTAAAGAAAAAAATAATTCGGTTATTAAATTATGTGAGGAGAATATTTTTAGAGATTGAAGAAAACGATGATTCTGTTATTCAAGTATGTAACGCGAGCATTGATTTGTATTCAAAACAACACATGCAAGAACTTGTGAGTGAAAAAACTTGCATTCTAAGGGGTGCACTTAGACCAAGAGTACCTAATTTTTCTATGAAGTTCATGCATGAAATTGACAAGTACATTGGAGATCAAACTTCAAAGTTTCCTTCAAATTTTGACCATAGCCAAGAACGCGAGAACTCAGGCAAAAGGCATCTGAAGAAATATCATTCATATTTCACTTTTACATGCAATTATGGGCGAGACGTAAAAGTGAAGAACTTAAGGAGATCTAGAATTCGTGATGCAAATGACTTCAAGTTTTCCTTACAAGGATATCCTTTGGATTTGAGGACAAATCCTTTTGAGGAGGGGAAGATGTGATAAGGATCATGGAATTCCACAAGATCCTCAACTACTCTAGAAGAGTGAAAATTTTGAAGTTAGCAATATAAGTATTAATTTTCGAATTTTAGAATATTTTATGTAATTTTTCAATTTTAAACATATTTTTATTGTTTTAGGTTACAATTTGTTTAGGCTATAAGAAGCCATGAATTTAGTTGTAAAGGGAGACAAATTTTGATCAATGAAAATAAAAGTTCCCTACACTTTACAAATTATTGTGATAGAATGAATGAGAGCCATTAAATCTAATGGAGTGACTCAATCTAGAACAAGATCTTCCATATCTTGCTTCTAGATCTTTGATCAAAGAGGAAATCAAAATTATAGCATTTTCTTCTTGGTTGTTCCAAATCCATAAGGAGGTGTTAATCTCTTAGATCCAAGCGTTCTTGTTTCATTATAAGCTTGGATCTTTGGGCTGAGAATTAGGGTTGCCTTATCAAGGGTGATGGTGTGAAGGGCGGAAGGACTATAGGGAGAGAAATTGGGGAAGCATTAGGTGGGTTCGACCGAAGTAAAGGTAGAAGAGGTGAAGGAAAATGGATCGATTGTACCTGGTGGAGAAAGGGTTCTCCAATCGGTCAACATCTTGATTTGGTCGTGGAAAACGAGGGGGTGATTGATGGGAGTGGTCGGACGTCGACGACGGTTGAGGAAAAAGTAAACAATTCACATCTTAAGGATTCAGGAACCAAAATGTCAACCATTATTGATGAGAGAGAATTTATTGTGGGTAATATGGAAACTGTTCTCCCCTTAAAAATGATACTATGGCAGTTACCAATTATGAAAATAAATAGTCATGGTGAGGTGAAAGCTCATAACGTGGAGAAATTTCAAGGAGAAGGAATTTGAAAATATTTTATTTATAGTGAGTCCTAATGGTACTAATTTTCCTGTTTCTGTAAGGTGGAAGCGAAAACAAATTTTAAATTAAGGGGATGCGGATAAGCAGAAGTTGAATCCAGTTGATCTGAAAATGCAGGAAGTTATTACGGGGCCATTTTTGATTAATTCACTACATATTGATGGAAAACGAAAGATCAACGCTTCAATTATAGAGGGAGTTTCTATTTAACAGGTGAAGAAACGAAACTGAGAAATGTTGTCCAAGGTTGTGATACCTTCGCTAAAGCAGGTACGAATACCTCAATTTGTTCTATTTCGGCGAGCCCTAAGTCTCCGGGCCGCCGAGAATTATGAATACATTATTCTTGAATGTCCGAGGTTTGGGTAATTCTCGAGCAGTCTAAAATCTTAGGAAGGTTGTTATGCTCTCAAAACCAAATTTAATATTTATTTCATAAAGTAAATGTAATAGTCGTTATGCTACTGTAGTGAAAAATAAGTTAGGTTTCGATAATGTCTTAACAGTTGGTTGTTGTTGTAAAAGTGGAGGTTTTTTCCTCTTTTGGAATAAAAATGTTGTTGTTTCTGTTTGCTCGTACAAAAATTTCTATACTGATGTGTTCGCAAAGAGTGTGGAAGGTAAATGGAGATTAACTGGTTTCTATGGAGATTCTCAAACATCCAAGAGGAAACTCTCATAGGAATTGTTACATCGGTTTCAGTCAATGTTCGATGGGGCCGGTTAGTTGCTAGAGTCTTCAATGAAATAATGTATGAAAGTGAAAAATAGGGTTTTAAGGGTTTCCAATGTTGTGATTTGATTCAAACTGAGGAGTTTAAACAAGCTATCCAATGTTGTGATTTGATTGACATGGGTTTTAAGAGTTCTTCTTTTACCTGGGTTCACACTCGCTTTGGTCAAGTGGTCCTAAAGGAACATCTTGACAAAGCATTTTGCAATATGACTTTTTGGAACATGTTTCTATTCTCTTCGATTCAACATCTTGACTTTTGGGGTTCTGATCATTTTCCTATTAAAGTCAGTATTTTTGTTATTCCTTTTAAACAAAGATCTTGGAGAGAAAAAATATTTTGATTTGAAGAAGTTTGGGCTATGCTGAAGGACTATTTTCAGGTCATTGAAGATAGGTGGAAGGCTTCTATTGATCATCAAACATTGGTCCATGAAGATGGTTTTTTGTTTAAAAGGGACTCTTGCACCAAGTTGCTTGCAAAATGAAGTGAAAACAAGAAAGGTGGTTATGACTTTAAAATTGACAAAGCCAGAACTGATTTACGACAAGCACTTCGAAATAATTCAAATATTTCTTCGGTTAAGGAACGATTGGATTATCTTTCGAGTGAAGAGGAGGTTTACTAGCGACAGCGTGCTCGAGTGGATTGGCTCAAATGGGGTGACAAAAATTCTAGGTGGTTCCATGCTCGTGCCTCCCATAGAAGAAAAATAAATCTTATTGATAGGCTTTGTCATTCAGATGGAAGTTGGGCCTGTAATGATGAGGAGATTGAGACGGAAGTTTGCTCTTCTTTTGATAGATTATTTAATCCATTGAGTCAGGCTTTGGAGACCAAGACTCTAGTTTCTTTGCTAAGATCCATCATTCTGGTTCGCAAGAAAATGGAATTTTGATGTCTAAGCCTTTTCGGAAGGAGGAAATTCTTGCTTCAATCAAATCTATGGGCTCTTCGAAAGCTATGGTCTCATTTCTTTCTTTTATACAAAATTCTGGTCCATTGTGGGGTCTGATGTGGTTCATTTCTTCTGGAATATTCTGAATAATGGTGCTCCCATGGATAAAATTAATGAAAGAATTGTGACGCTCATCCCTAAGTCTCCAAATGCTTGTAGTATGAAGGATTTTTACTATTAGTCTCTGTAATGTTATTTATAAAATCATTTCTAGGACGATTTCTAATAGGCTCCAAGTTCTTTTTTCAAACATCTTCTCCCCTTGTCAAAGAGCTTTCTTACCAGGGCGGAATATTGCTGATAATGGCTTACTTGGCTTTGAATGCATTCATACATTCAAGAGTAGGAAAAAAGGAAAAATTGGTTTTGCAATGAAACTTAATATGAGTAAGGCCTTTGATTAGATAAATTGGACTTTCTAGAGGAAATTTATGCTCGCTCTTCGTTTTGATGTTTCTTTTGTTGCTTTAATCATGTGATGCGTTATTACTGTTTCTTATACCTGCAACATTAACGGTTCCCGAAAAGGTCTAATTAAACCATCTCGCGGTCTTCGTTAAGGTGACCCTCATTCCCTTTATTATTTCTCCTTTGTACTTAAGGTCTTTCTAGAATTTTGGGGTCGATGGAAGGAAGGGGTGTTATTTCGGGTATAAAATTGGCGCATACTTCCCCTACTATCTCTCATCTATTTTTGATGATGACTGTTTGATCTTTTTTAAAGCTAATGAGAAAGAAACTGAGTCTAGGCTAGAAGCCTTACACTTATATAGTCTGTTAACAGGGTAGGAAATATATTATGATAAATCGGCTATCTACATTAGTCATAACACTATTGAGGCTATTTCTGATATGATCATAAGTAAATTAAAGGTTCAGAAGGTCCCTTATCATTTGAAGTATCTTGGGATTCCAATTTGCTTCCCATCCTCTAAAAGTTCTATCTTTCAACTTCCTTAATGAAAAACTTTGGAAGATGTTATTCAACTGGAAACATAAAATATTTTTTGCTTATGGTAAAGAGGTTATTATTAAGGTCGTGCTTCAGGCCATTCCTACTTTATCAATGAACTGCTTTAGGATTGTTGGGTTTTTGGCAAAATATTAGAAGCGGAATATCCCACATCGGAAAGAAGCAAGAAGTGGTGCGCTCCAAGCACTATAAAAGGAGCATGTGGCTTTGGTTTCAAAGTATCCCAAGTCAGAAGCACTTTAAGCTTTGTGTACTGACTCTAGTGAAATTCCTTTTGTATTCTCTTGTGGAGAGTGGGGCAAAGGGTGTGAGTAGTATAAGCATTGAAGAGAGTGTTTATGTATTGGGGGGAGAGAATTCTATGTGATTGTAACAATTTTCACATAGTGGAAGTTTTTTCTGTCCGTGGTTTTTTCTCCAGTTGAGGAGTTTTTCCATATAAATTCTTGTGTTTTCTATTTTGTTATTTTTCCTTTTAATTTCTCGGTTATTTTCTTCTTATTCCTGCGGTTACTAGGGAAGATTTTTCCCAACAAGGATCCCTAAGGCTATTATTAAAGATTGTCACCCTACCATTTCAAGATTTTGGTGAGGGGATAGCAAGCTTAAGAGTTGTATACATTGGGTAACTTGGAGAAAAGCATGTTTATCTAATGTTAGCGGAGGTCTGGGATTTTTGCGATTTTGAATTATTTAACCAAGCTCGTCTAGCTAAACAGGGTTGGAGGTTATTGACTAAGACTGACTCTTTGTCATTTAAAACTTTTCAAGCCAAGTATTTTCGATTTTCTTCCTTCTTGGAGGCTTCTTGTCCTGATAATGCTTCTTTTACTTGGAGAAGTATTATTCGGGGACGCGAACTAGTTTCCATAGATGTTCGTTGGAGAATTAAAAATGGGCAAAATGTTAATGTTGTCTCTAGTAATTGGCTTACTCGTGAACTTTCATTACAACTGGTTACAAGAGTTGGGATTGATCCTTCTATGAAAGATAGTGAGTTATTAAATCACAATGTAAGCTCGAACGTTGACCGTATAACAGATCTTTTTTTAGACACTGATGTTGAGGAAATCTTGAAGTTGGCACATCCTGAGTTATTGAGGATGATTTGCTGCTTTGGCACTCTGAGAAAGATGGCGAGTTCCGTGTGAAGTCGGCCTATCGACTTGCTTCTACCTTACGAGGTGATCCTTCTTCTTCATCCACGACCATATCCAATGCTTGGTGGGTTTCTTTGTGGAATACCAAAATTCCTATGAAGGTTAATTAAGTTATTCATTTGGCTTGTATTCAACAATTTTATCTCATTATGTATAATCTTACCAAGAGAGGTGTCCACTATGATCCAATTTGCCCCCATTGTAATATTTCTATGGAATCCACTTTTCATGCTTTATGGAATTGTAAGAGGCTAAGAACTCTTGGAGAATATCTCCTTTATATTCGATAAATTTCCCTGTACTAATCTGTTGTATGTCGATCTCCTTTTATGGTTCCATGGTATCCTTTCACCCAATCAATTTGAGGTATTCTTGGTTATATGCTGGCACTTGTGGAGCATTAGGAATAAGTCTATGTTTTTTACTTAGCGATGTTAGCTTTAGGGCTTCAAATCAATCCACATATTTTGATGATAACAAACTTAAATTTTTGTACTGACTCTTTGAAACACTAAAATAGTCAGTACAACAATTTAAGTTTGTTATCATCAAGTAATTATGCTTGGTGGAAAACTAGAATGAGAATTTATTTGCTTTCCATTGATTATAATTTATGGGAGATTGTTTTCA
>JBBMEG010069777.1:3204-13301 GCA_037832605.1 Cyclanthera cordifolia
TTTAAAATTAAAAAATTAAATAGAAAAAACTTCAAATTTTAAAATAAAATTAAACAAGTATGTCCATTGCATGTAGTAATTCAATAAAATTGCCCTAATTTAAATACAATAAAGAGAGACAATAATAAGTAAACATGACTCTAACATTTATTGAAAAATGAATAAATAATATACTTTCTAAAAGAAAAATTCAACAAAAAGAAATTATCATAAAAATTAATTAAAAAAATTAGATTAAAAATGCATTAATTGATATTTAACAATTATAATAACAAAATAATATTACGATCGTCGATCTTTGAGTAACTGCAAAGGACGACCAAATCGTCACTTTTCTAATGTGCACGTGTAATCCACTTAACATTACATTATTAATTGCTTTAATTAATTTCCACAAGATAACACCCACTTCAACAAATATCTTATATATATATATATATTATATATATATATTTTTTATTTTATTTTATTTTGGCACGTGATAAGAAGATTTTCAATCAATTTTTTTTTATAAATTAAATTTGGATATGAATAGAAAAAAATTTCGAAGAATATAAATATTATTTTGGAAAGTATGTAGTTTGGTTGAATAATGTGTTATATTTTATGTCACGTTTGATAATCATTTAAGTGTCGTTTAATAATTATTTTATTTTTTATTTTTTAATTTTGAAATTTAAGTCTACATCTACTACTACATCACATAAACCAAATTTAAATTTGAAAACTAAAAAAAAAAAAAAGAGTCAAATACTTAATTTTGGTTTATAAAATTTGATTAGAATTCACAAATTTATTCAAGATGAAATATACATAGCGAATTTGAGTAAATATAAGTTTAAATTTCTAAATTCAAAATGAAAATCCAAATGGTTATCAAATAAATCTTATCTAAGTTTTAGTAATAGCTCATTTACATGTAGTTATTAGTCGAGGGGTTGTAGTTAATAACTTGTTTTGATGAAAGTTTTTATAGATGAGTTGTCGATGATAACTGTTTCGGATATAGTTAGAAATGAATATTTATTTTGAGAGCGATTAATAGTGAATGATTAAAAACATGTGATTATAATAACTCGTTTAGATGTAGATATTTGAAGAAAACTTATAATAACTCATTTTTAATCGCTCGTTAATAAGATCAAGCAAACACGCCTTTTCAAATTATGTTAAGATGTGAACTTTTGTCACTTTTATATGTAAAAAGTTGAATTCAAATGCCAATTGAAACTTAGTTTGTATTTCTTTTTTGGTAGAGAAGATTAGGTCATAAAAATGTAGAGATCTTTCTTCAAAAAGAAAAGCTCTTTGTCTTCTACCTTAGAGAGTGGTTCTCTTTTGGCTTTAGTTGTTAAATTTTTATTCCTCAATATTTCCACTTAAAACCCACTCACAATATTTAGTTAGTGACTTTTGGACCTCAACCAATGAAAAAACAAATTTAAAAATAATTATTAATATTAATGAACATTATCGCATACTTTCTTATAATATTGGTATATAACAGGTGCTAATGAATATTTATAGTAATGTATTAATGAATATAGATGCAAATACTTTAGAATGCGCCTATATTTATAGTATTTTGTGAGAAAAGTTCATCTAGTATAAATTTTCAAATTTGTATAACTTAACCAAAATGTTTGATCTCTACCGAAAGGGTCAGTGGCACGTTAATTTCATTGTTTGTTAATAATCCAGTTCAACACCATGTCATTGGTTCGGATCATGAAAAATCGGTATTTGACTGTCATTTATTTGAAAGTAGTTGTATCATTTATGTAGGGTTTGTGTCCCCTCTCGAAGGATCCCTAAGTTCCTTTGAAAGTCAGTTGACTAACGTCAAGATGAGTCGTCAACAAAGAGGAAAGCTCTACTGATTTCGTATTAGGTTGAGATTACTTTTACGACATGTGAGAAGGCAATCATCTTTCCATCTCTTCCTTCTCTACTTGCCCTGATTCTCCTCTCCTTTTTTGCGAGCAACAATCATCGAACGCCATCCACTCTTCTCCTTCCTCGTCCCTTTTCTTTATTATTTTTTTATATAACTATATGAGTATTCAAGGGATCTTATGTACACACATTAATTATTTTCACAAGAAAATCACCAACATTGTCATTTGTCTATTCAAATCATTCTATTCAGTCACCAATTGTTTGCATGATGGTCACCTATCTAAGAATTAATTTCTACGTATTAGTTCATGTGTGCAAGCTGATTTAAACAATCACGAGAAAAAAAAAAAAAAAAAAAAAAAAAGGTTCATTGTTGTTAACCAATAGTAAAATAAAAGCTCAAAAGTGATTTAAAACTATCTCTAAAACTTTTATTTTTAGATCCATGATTCTCCGCTCAGTTTATACACATCTCAATTATCGTTATGAGACATACCGTTTTACTTCAAAATATTTTGACAGTCAAAAGAAATTTGATAGAAAATTAATTCTTCTAGTGTTCTCTCATGCATGCATACATACATATATATATATATACACACACATAAATATAATGTATGTATATATATGTATGTATGTATATATATTAGGGATCAAACATACATCAACATTAAATTTTAGAAACCAAAAAGAGATTCTCCCAAGTTTTCTTGGATATTAATGTAAATCTCAAGTATTCCCAACCCTGTCAAGAAGTTCACAAGTACAAATAACAAAGGGATTGCCCAAATACTTGCATTAAATGTAAGATCCATAAGCTATGAAAATGGAATAGAAACCATTCAAAATTCTATCAAACAACTCCATTATTACCAAAATCAAATATATATAAAAGAAAACGTGTAGCAGCAAAATTGAGATTCCCCTACTTTCTCACTACATTCTCTCTATTCATTCATTCAAAATACAGGTTTAGAGGTTAATGGCTTGCCTCGTCCCATGGTGAACCCTTTAGTCCCGTCCGGCATTCTCGGACTCTTTGAAGTGAGTTTGGAAGATGCTTCACAAAGAATCTGGCTACTCGATTGCACAGCTGAGACTGGCAAGCTGTAGCTACGATCAATTTGGCTATTAACTCGTCCACGGCCCCTCCCACGGCCTCGACCCCAACTCTTCTTAGATGATGCAGAGTTCTCTTCAGACTAGTAAAACAGATGTTTCGTGTCATTTGGGAATTACAAATCATTTGGATGAAAGAAAAAAAAACATACCAGCTATTGATCAAATACACGAAACAAGGACAACTGAGTTTTCAGCAAAAATACGTACATTGCACTCGACAATCAGTTCGGCGATATTTGACAGAGAGGGCTCGGGTTCATTGGATACAGAGGATGGTGAATCATCTTCATCCAAAATATTTTCAAATTCCGATTTTCGAGTCTTCAGAACCGATTTTGGCTGTATCCATTTTTTGCATTCAGATAGAAATGATAATTAGAGTTGTACTAAGCAGGAACATGGAAATAAAGAAAATGCAGGCTACCCTAAACATGTACACTTACCGTGCGTCGAAGCAATAACCTTACTCGAAGCCCTTTCCTCCAGTTTCTCTCATCATTTAACTTCTCAGCCTAGCAGGAACAAAAAGAAGAGGAAAGAGACAATAAAAGGATTGAAACGCAAGCAACTCGATCCGTTATAACGTACAATAGATGCATACCGCTCTTTCAGCCAACTCTACGGTCTCGTATTCAACAAGTGCATGAAGCTTCAAACAAATGAAGTAACAATGAGAAAAGGATTTTGAGGGTAAGTGTCTTGGTTATACATGAAAGGCATGATTCACAATACCTTGTTACTGATAAACAATTCACCTTTCGAGCAGCAGGGATTTGATTCCGGAGGATGACAGATTCGGATGGTCTTCACACTGGTTAGATATCACCAATGAATGATATGCTCAGTGAGAACAGTTTAACATACGAAAGCAAGAATGTGACAGTAATATAATGCGGATGAAACTACCTTCCAATCACACTAAATATTTTCTCCAGGTTGTGATGCGAGTGATTGTCGGGTAAATTCTCAACAACGACTGTGCGGTACTGCAAATCCAAGATCAAAATATTACTTGCTCGGCTGAAGGGAAATGTTCGGCATCATTCGTATAGTAACCAATCATACCATCAGTTCTTCTTTGTCCTTTTCTGTGAATGGATGCTTACGCCTAACTTTCTTCCCATCAGCACTGACAACCTTTACAAGATAGGATACAAGTAACAATAAAGCAAGAAAATAAAACAGAATGGCTTGTTAAAACACCATTTTCGTCCCTCGACTTTGAGAGATGTTCCATTTTAATCTCTAGGCTTTCAAATGTCCAATTTTTGTCCCTTGACTTTGAGAATTGTTCAGTTTTAGTTCCTTGGCTTTTAAATGTTCAATTTTAGTCCTTTAACTATCAACTAAGTTTAAAAATGCTCCCTAATAATAGTTTAGAGTTATCTCATGGTTAAAATAGGAATAAAATAATATTTTTATCTCTCTCCTACTCTGAATCATCCCTCTCCTCCATTCTATCCGTCATCTCATTTAAACGTTCTTTCTCTTGTAAAATATGAAACCAGAGATAAAATCAGTAGATTTTTCCATGAAATGTGTAGAATGAATATTATTGAATAACTATTTGCTTCATTATCAAATTTCATGTCTACGTACATGGAAAATGTTTATTCTTAGCTCAAAATGTCAATTTACAACATGAAGAGAGCAAGGAGTACCTCACTCTTAAAGTAGATAATCAGCCTAACAAAACAAATTTATAAAAATATCTCAGTCAAAAAAGTTCAAAAACTGTAAATCAGGTCAATTTATACATGAAGATTGAAATTGAAGCAAATGGTTATTTAATAATTTTCAATCTACACATTTCATGAGAAAAATCTACTGAATTCATCTTTGGTTTCTTACTTTAAAAGCAGGAGAGAGAATGTTCAAATGAGATGTGAAGATAGAAAAATGTAGGGGAGAGATGATTCAGAGAGAGAATAATATATATTATTCTAACCATGGGTTAACTCCAAAGTATCATTAGGGACTATTTTTAAACTTAATTGATAGGATTAAAATTGAACATTTGAAAGTCAAAGACTAAAACGTAACGTTCTCAAAGTCCAAGGACTAAAACTAGATAATTCTCAACATTCAAGGACTAAAATTAGACATTTAAAAGTCTAGGGACTAATCAAGGGACCAAAATAGTATTTTAACCTTAATCTTATCTTTTCAGAAAGAGCGGAAAATCAAGTGTTGTACTTAAGCACTTACAAGCTTCGAAGAGGAGCGAAGAGCTTGAACTATCAAATTATTGTTGGTTGAGAGTGACTTCACTTTTTTGGTAGATGAAATAACAGAAATCGGAACTTAAGAAAGGGAAATGAAAAAAGACAAAAAAGAATTCAGTTACAAGCATGTCAAGAACTTGAAATGATGCATCCATGTGTAATAGTGTTACAAAGGCTATACCAAAACCATCAGGATCTTTACTATTGTGTTTTGCAAGAGATTCATTTGCAAGAAGACTCATGTCACTGAACTGATATTCTACCTGTAAAATTAAAATAATTCATAAGAAGCTGAAAGTATGGACTTCTAAGCTCGATCTTTATCTTGGTAAGATTGTAACTTTCAATAATAAAAAAGAGAGTATAGTCACAGAGAACTTATGCATATCAAATTCATATATGCACGCAGAAATAACAAACTCTTAACAGACCAACTTCAAAAAGCATGAAGAGATGCCAAAAACTTTAAGAGAGAATCCAAAGAGAGAACCAAAGGAAGAGGAACATGAGAAAATAAAATAAAAAGATGAAAAGGAAGTGTACCTCGTGGACATTATAGACAATCTTGAATTTATAGTCAAAATAATAATAGGTTAAACTAGTTAAGATGATGTTACAAAGATCATTCAAAAGGGGAACACCGTTCAAAAGATCATTCCAATATATTTACCAAACAGCAAGAAGCATACATTTTCTTGTTTTTTTTTAATAATAAACCAAGCTTTCATTGAGAAAAGAATAAAAGAGAATACAATAGTAGACCATAAGAAACGAAAAAAGCCCACCAAAAAATAGTGGAGGCCTAACTATAAAAACAGCCTCCAATCCTATCATGTAAGTTGATACCTACCGAAGAATTACAAAAGACCTTAGACAGGCATAGAGAGAAACATATAATCTAATGAGGCTCCAAACATCCTGAACTGATCTTTCCTCTCCTCCAAAAATTCTATTATTTTATCTCCCAAAGAACCTATAGTATAGACACTAGCTTGAGACAAAAAAGTCCCTTTATCACGAAAGGGAAGGAAAGAAAGCAACTCCACCACTGAAGCTCTACAAATTCTTTGCCTGACACAAAGCATATTGTACACTGAGAAGAATCAATCCAAAAGAAGATCATCTAGGTCTTCAGCTACCTTTCTGTACAAAATACAATATGTAGGTCCTATAAAGTCAATAACCTTTCACATCACCCTGTCAAAGGTGTTAATTCGACCATGGAGAACCAACCAAGTGAAAAACTTAATTTTCTCTAGAATCTTCACCTTCCGTTTCGAGACAAAAATTCGGTTCCCACCGCGACTCGAAGAGGAGATAAGGTAATTGTGGTAAGAACAACAAGTGATGTCTCCTCATCAACAAGGGAACGACCGAGACCCAAAGGGAAGATGTCATAAATGAGTCAACCATCAACAACTTTGCAATTTTTAATATGAAGCAGATGAAAAAGACAAGGAAAACTGAACATAGGGGACTATCCCCGATCCACTTGTCTTCCCAAAATAACGTGTCATTCCAAACCAGACTATGGAGAAGACTAAAGGAGTCAAGAAAAAACAATATTTTCATGACCATCGCACTTCCTTGCCTATGGCTATAGGTCATGTGTATAGAGGATATTGCGACTCTTGAGAAGCCAAGGCGAGTGCTTTCTTCATGATTGGGCTGGGTTAGCAGTGATGAAGATGATTTATATGCTTTGAGATAGTAAGAAATTAGGGAGAAAAATAAGAACCAATCGTGTTTGTTGTCATCGATAAAATTGCAATCTTCTGTCGTGATCTATGATGCGATAAAAGTGAGAGTTCAACGAAATAACTACTTTTTTTGTTTATTTTTTCCAACCACAAGGTATTACTGTCGCCTATCAATTTCTGATAGAATTTGAAGTTACATGATTCATTCACTTTTCAAGAATTTTTTATAGAACTTGGGACTTATTGGATAAGATTTTGCATGCCAAAGACTTCGGTTTTACATTGAGGAAATGGATCAGAGGTTGTATCTCGAGTGCAAATGACTCAATCATCATTAATGGTAGGCCTACAGGAAAAACTCTTCCTACAAGGGATATAAGATAAGGCGATACTCTTTCTCCTTTCCTTTATATTTTAGTTTCAGACTATCTTAGCTGCCTCATGTCTCATAGTGCCAATATTGGTAAAATTAAAGCTAATCCGATGGGTACCTCAGACTTCAGAATTAACCATCTCCAATTTGCTGGCGATACTTTGTTATTCTCTACGTCTGAGAAATTTACTTTGGAAGGTCTATTTCAGGTGGTCAAAATTTTTGAACATGCATCAGGTCTCAAGGTAAACTTGTCTAAAAGTGAGTTGATTGGCATTCATGTAGAACCCACATGTATGAATTGGATGACTTCTCATTTTTGTTGCAAACAAGGATTTTGGCCTAAGACTTACTTGAGTCTTCCATTGGGTGGTAATCATGGACCAGTCTGCTTTTGGGACCCTATTTTTTAGAGAATGGAGAAGAAACTTCATAGCTGGAAGTATGCTTTTATCTCTAAAGGAGACACTTTGTACAAGCGACTCTAGCTACTATGCTAGTCTGTTAATTCTTGTTATTCGAGGTACCCTCAATTATTGCTAAGTGTTTTGAGAAGACCCTAAGGGATTTTTTTTCTAGAAGGATCTAAAGGTGATAGTGGACTACACAATGTAAACTGGGAGATTACCCAACTTCCCAAACTAGTGAGTGGTCTTACTATTGTCAACTTGCAACAACGGAATAAGGCTTTACTGGAAAAATGGATTTGGCATTTTCTACACGAGCATGATGCCTTATGAAGAAGGCTTATAGATGGAAAATGTTATGGTTCTTCAAGTGGTCAGGATGGCCAAAAAGTGATAGATCAACTGATTTCAGAGCTCCAAAGAGGTTTATTTGTTCTACCTTGGATGTTATGCAAGCTCGTATTTCCCATCAAGTTGGAAATGGCTCATCCATTCGTTTTTTGACCAATCCTTGGTTATCTTGTGTGGTAATAACTGCATTTTTCCCAAGACTTATCCGTCTTACGTCTCAACAAGATTTGGTTGTAGCTAATGTTTGGAACCAGGAATCATGTGCATGGAATTTGAGACATCATAGAAATCTGACTGAACGTATCAGATTTTAACACATTCCAGATTCTTGGATTTGTCATATTGATTCATAGTTTTCGTTAAAAATACTTGAATCAAGCTTGGTTGGAGTTGACAATCCAGTTGATAAAAATCTATATATGGCCATTTGGAAGGATTTTTACCCTAAGAAGATCAAAATTTCCATTTGAGAGTTGAGTATAGATGTGGTAAATGCAGTTGATAAATTGCAAAGAATGATGCCATTCACGCTCTCTGTTCGGGTCAATGTGTTATGTGCAAAACAGATGGCGAATGTCAGTCACACTTGTTTATCCACTGCTTTTTTACTATTGGCCTATGGAATGATGCATTGTAGGCTTTCGGTTGGTCATTAGTCCTACCAAATGATATCAAGATCCTCCTCACTACCATTCTGGTGAGTCATTCGTTTCATGAAACTAAGGAGTTGCTCTGAGTAACTTTTTGCAGAGATTTCTTATGGACTCTATGGGGTGAACGGAACAACAGAAACTTTCAAGTCATTAGCAAGAGTTCTGAACATCTCTTGAAACAGAGTCTGTCTTCTATGCATTTTTTGTGCAAAGATAATCCTACTTTTTCATGTTATAATCTTTCATATTTTATTTCCAAATTCCATTGGGCATTGGGATCTTTTCCCCACATTTCATAATTTCAATGAAATTGTTTCTACTTCTAAAAAAAATCAAGACTACTACACATCTTAATCGGCATTCTAGAGAGAGATAGAAAGAAAATGGGAATGCAGCTTAAAACCTTAGCTGAATATCATCAGAACATGTATTATTAGAGCGATTCTAATCCTTCAACAGAATAATCAGAGTTTGGTGATTGATCATTCAGAAGAAACAGGACAATGGAATAAAAAAACAGAACAAAACAGGGTACCTGTTTGACAATCTTTTGCTGTAAATCATCAGAACGAGCATTATTAGAGAAATTAGGAAGCGAAATGGCGGCATTGGGGATGAAATAAGTAGGTTCTTGATCCCCAACAAAGAACCAATCTGAAGTAGCAGAAGTCCCACCAATAAAATGGAAATAAGGATGAAAATAGCCCGTAATTGGCATCTGGGTTTGCGACCTAGGGAAGAACTCGGCCGCTTGAGGATTGAATTTGAAGGCCAAATTAGTATTACTGTTACTACTGCCATCGCCATCGCGATTCAAACCATCCTTAACCTCCATTTCTAGGTTATCACTAAGCTTCTCTTCCAGATTCGCTTGCGCCATTTTCTTTGAATCGAAGTACTGGGTTATTGAGATCTCAGTCTCTCTCTCTCTCTCTCTCTTTCTGTGTTTGTGTACATGATTTTCCCTAAAGTTTAGGAACTGAAATCTGCAGATTTGGCGCAGAAATATATGCATCTGGGGATGGATTGAAAGGACGATAGGGTTTTGTGGGAAAGAGCCGTTGGTTTGGAATTTGACTGTGGATTTGGAGGTGGGAATTTCGAACAAGTGGCCATCCATTTTGCCTTCTTCTCTAACCAAAAACTTCTCCCCTCTTCTCTTCTTCTCGTTTTTCTCTGAGAATGTGGCTTACCCTGTTTCCGCGTAAAGCTTATAGGGGTGTGTGTTTGTAGATTTAGATGTGTGAAGCTTTAAAATTAAGATTTATTTTTAATGTTTATAAATAATAGTAAAATTTAATTGTACATTGCACAATCTTTGGTACATTTTTTAAATGTCTAATTTATTTGAATAATTATGAGATTTT
>JBBMEG010069788.1:0-13301 GCA_037832605.1 Cyclanthera cordifolia
TTAATCCGATATTAATTAATTTTAATTAATTAATATTTTGATGATAACAAATCTGATCTTAATTACTAACAATATTGATGTTTCGAGATGTCTAGAGTGTAGTGCTCGAAACAAGAATTCCAACACAATTTGAATTACTCAAATCTGAGTTGCAACGAAAAAGTTATGGTCAAAACAAGTTTGAACGAGAAATACCCAAGACGATGACATGGTAGCCGAGTCGGTATCGAAGACCTTTTAGAGGGTGACAAGTGGAGTTTTGGATGAGTGTCAATTGTTTTTTAAAAAATTAAAATAAAAAAAGAATTGAAAAGGAAAAGAAAAAAAAAATTAAAAAATTAAAAAAAGAAAGTTTCGTTGGAACTTTGAAAAAAAAAAAACATAACAGTGACTGTTCTGATTTTTAATAATAATAATTATTATTATTATTACTTTTTACTTTTACCTTTTTAACTTTTAATCTCAACCATATATTTTTAACTTATTTTCATCTCATGGTCCAAATTAAACGTTCTTATTTTCCTTATTTCCATCTCTATTTAAACTCAACTTTCTTCTCCAAAATTCATTCACAACTTTTATTATTCAATCTTTTTTTAATCAAAAAGCTTTCATTGTTGATCTCTCCAAACTCTCAAAATCTTTGTTCATTTTATTCTTGAGAGTTATTGTATTGTGAGGATTTAGTTGTGAGAAATAAATTTGTATATCTATTCGATTTAGAGAGTTGTATTGAGTGATTTACAAAACTTCCATATTTTGTAACAGCTTGATCTTGATTCGTGGAAAAGAATGAGTTAGCTCTTGTAGTCCTAAAAAGGAGTGACATTCGATTTGATTCTAATCCGTGGAAAGAAGTCAATCAAAGTTTTATTCAAAATCCTAAAAGGCACTTGGGTAGTGGAGTAGATCGATTTTGACCGAATCACTTGAAAATTACAGTGTCATTTTCTCTAATTCTTTCCTATTTATTATTAAGTTATTTGGAGTATTTTATTTCATGTATTAATTTGAACTCAATATTTATTGTGTAAGTAGAATTGTTTTGCATCATCCTTATCTATTTTGTTGTATTATATTGTTAATTTTTATTTATTTGCAAAAATTTTGATATTTATATTGATTAGAGCTTTCTTAAGATAATTTTTTTTTTAAACCATATTCACCCCCTCTAGGGTTGTCATACCGATCATTGTAGAGAAATCATGAAAAAACAAATTTAATATGGTTATTACTTATTGTTTTGCTTGTTGTATGTTGTTGTATCATGTAGTCATAAATCACCATCAAACTGTCTTTCTCGTTAAGGTGTTCTAGCTCTAAGATTTTATAAATATTATGGAAATTCTCGGTTTTTAAGGCAATCCTTTGACTTTAATTGTTTTTAAACAAGCATTTAGATTACTTTGTGTACTGTTATTGACAGAAAAAGGGAACTACAATAGAGGCAGACGAGAAGGTAGAGGTCATGGAAAAAGGAACTATTCGGGCAACTACAATATAGGCAGACGAGAAGGTAGAGGTCATGGAAAATGGAAACCATTTTGGAAGAGAAGGTAGAGGTCATGGAAAATGGAAACCATTTTGGAATCACCATGAAAAGTTTGGTCACTCAACTGAGGCATGTTACTACAAACTAGAAAAATGGCATAACAATCAAAAAGGAGATATAATAATCAGAGTGCTCATCAAGGCAGCAGCTCTGCTAGGAGTTCTTTAGCTTTAATAGCCACTCCTAAACTTATGAGAGATAATAGCTAGTATTTGGACAGTCGAGCTAACAACCACTTAACTTCAGATCTTGGAAACTTGTCATTGAAGTTTGAATATACAAGTTTGGATAAGATAACAGTTGGTAATGGTTCTAAATTATCGATTTTTCATATTAGTACATCTAAGTTACTTTCAAATGGTAGAGATCTAACTCTTAAAGATTTGCTTCATGTTCCCGATATTAGCAAAAATTTGATAAGTATATCAAAGTTAACTCTAGATAATTCTGTGATTATTGAATTTAATGATTTTTTTAATTGTGTCAAGGACAAGAAAATAGGGAAGGAGTTACTGAAAGGGCGCATTAGATATGGTTTATATCATGTATCATCTTTTGGGACATTAAATTTGATAAATTGTTGCACTACTGATATTCAAAAAGAGTCAAAAGCTCAACGTTTTGTGTTTGTTGTTGTGGTACTAGGGATGTATGGTATGGTATTCTAGGACATCCATTTGCTAGAATTTTGTCACAAATGCTTAAATCGTGTAATGAAGTTACTGAAAAGTTATCTTTTAGTGATAGTTGCTAATTTGGGAAATCTCACAAACTACCATTTGTTTTGTCATCATCGCGTGCCTCACATCCTCTATACTTGATTCATACTAATATTTGGAGTCATGAACCTTTTATGTCTGTTAATGAATACAAATACTACATATAAGTTTTCTAGATGATTTATCTCAGTTCAGCTAGATTTTTCCTCTTAAAGTAAAGAGTGATATTATTACAGTGTTTAGACAATTCAAAGCTCATGGTGAAGTAATGTACAAAAGAAAAATCAAAGTGGTTAGATGTGATGAAGGTGGAGAATTTAAATCTCTACTACAATTTGCTTCAAAGATTGGTATAAATGTTCAATTAACTTAATCCTATAATTCAGTGCATAATGGTAGAATTGAGAGAAAGCACATACATATTGTAACAACCCTAAGTTTCTAGGTTTTTAGTAAAGAAATTAAAAATAAATATATTTATTTAATCAAAAAATTGAAGGACTAAATTGAACAAATGTTCCTTTTAGGAATGTTATTTGGACTTACGGGATTAAGGGCAAAGAGGTAACTTAAAGAAATTATGGTTAAATTTGAGCAATTTGAGTTTTAGAGGCGTTTTTGTAATTTTTGCGACAAAAGGACAAATTAGGAAAAATGACGAAATCAGAAAAGGACAAAATCAACTATTGGGCTATAAATACCCAATGATTAGCAGTCATTAAGAATCTTAATAATTAACCCATCATTGGTCGTTAAAGTGTTAATACCGAGAGCAGCTTTTCAGAGAAGTCAGCACCGCCGTCGTGGGATTTCATGCAACTGTCATCCACCGCCAGCCAAAGCCCGCTAGGTGTCGCAGCGGGGTTCGCTCCACCAAACGAGGAAGGGCGTTGATTAGTCACCCAATTCCGTGTCAGCGCCACCCACACCTGCCTATTAGCATGTGCCGCCGTGTCCACCAATCAACGCAATCCGCGCCCACAACCGACCAGCGATTGTCGCCCATTCCGCTTCTGCCCTGCCACCACACGTCACGTCGTCAATGGACCACCCTCGTGCCTCAACTTCGGATTGGGCGAGAGCTTCTCGAACCTGCAGCGCGCTCCCGAGCCTAATGAGATACGCCCGAACCTGCAGCTTTGCCTTCCTCACGTGCTGGTGACTCCTAACCCACGCGTCGCCGTCTCTGGTGACCGAAAAATCTACGTCTTTGCTCTAAGGTAAATCCCGTGTCTCGTGTCCCGAGTCCGTTTTTGAAGTTTTAAGACCTAATTCTCACCAGTTTTCCCTGTTTGGCCACTTATTGGTGGAGATCCTTTAGGGGATTCTTGATCCAAGTTTCAAGAGCCGTTTCGAGTGTTTTTGGGCCAAGGTAAGAGATCGTTTCCCAATATAGGATTGCTGTGGGTATTCTTGAACATGTATTTAATTAGTTAAGCATTGAATGACGTGATTTACTACCAATATAAAAGGGATTGTGGCAGGTTTTCATTGTCCAACCTATTTCTATTTTTTCTACTCATTGAGGAAGACATAGGCGATAGCTTTTTATGCTACTTTAGTATGATCTTGAGAGAATCTCGAGAGAAGAATAGCTTAATTTAGGAGATTATAAATGAAATCCAAGTGAAATTAATAATAGTCACTAACCTATCCAAATTGATTCACTTATGAAAGGTTAGAGTTTAATGAATACAAATATTGTTTTGAAGTTTTAATTGTTATTGCCTCAGTTTACACAAGTGCAAAATGATATTTCTTTCACTCCAAAAAATTAATTATTTCTAACTGAATTATCAGGCAAATTTATCTAAAATCAGTTTCAAAGCTAAGGTTTCTTTCTTTCCTTTTTTTTTTTTTCTAAAAGAGAAACGACGATTGCTTTCTAACCATCATTGATTTTCATCCATTTAAAGAAAACATTTGAATACTTCGCAAAATTCCAAAATCAAAATTTTAAAAACTATGCTCCATTTTCATAGTTGATTTTATTTTTCGTTTTTAATTTTTGAAATTTAAACTCGTATTTTACTAAAATTCTCTATATATGTGTCATATTCTCTAAAATTAGTAAATGAATTCAAATCAAATTTAATAAACCAAAACAAGTATTTAGTAGTTTTTTTTTAGGTTCGGTTTGATAACAATTTGATTTTTTTTTTTTTTTTTTGCTTTTTGTTTTTAAAATTCCAGCTTGTATTTATTCAAATTCTCTATATATATTTCATCTTCTCTCAAGTCCATGAATTGTTATCAAATTCTATAAACTAAAAAAGTATTTTGAAGTTATTCTTTTTAGCTTTCAATTTTTGTTTGGTGTTTTAACACCACGGGTAAGATAAAGATATCAAAATAATGAAAGTATGTATAAGAGTAGTAGTTATAGGCTTAAATTTCAAAAATAAAAAAACAAACAACCAAACCGAACATATATGCCTTTAGTTTCTTTACTTGACTTTAATATAGGTTTTTTTAAAAAACAAGAATAAATCATAAGTTGTTTAAAAGTCCAGTTATTTTGGAAAAAAAAATTTGCTGCGCTATTCTCACAAAATAATAAATGTAGTCAAATTTTAAAATATCTACCGAAATAGTCATTAATATTGTATTATAAAAAATACGTGATTATACTCATTAATATAATGACCACATTTTTTTTTTTTTTTTGAAGAACTATATTTATAATTATTTTTCAGATTTGACTAGTTCCAGTTAAACCTAGGTACACTCAAACAATCACATAAATCAACCACTTTAAAAAAAATAATAATATAAAAGGTATTGCTCAACTACAGGTCACACTCGTGATCCACCCGAATTGAAAATATTATATTAAAATAAGTATTTTAAAAACCATAGTTGAGTTTGATAAAAATAAAGAACTAAAATAATACAGAGGGTGAAAGGGAGAAAATCCATAGACAACCCCCAACAATACATGTTGAGAAAAATCAATAATTATTTATGTTTGTTATAAAGAAGAAAGAGAAGGAGATTAGATTAGCATTTGATTTTAGAAGGATTGATTGCTATTTGGTTGTTTCTTTTTCAAGTCGTCTTCTGTTTACCTCTTTTCTATACTTGCTTTTTCGTTTTCTTCATCTTGTTTCTAACTACTTATCTTTATGTGTTTCGCCTCCAACAAACTTCTCTATATATCTATCTATTCTTTTACTTAACCCATCCCATTAATTATTAATCATCACTCGTTATCTTTCTTCCATTTATTTTCTTTTCTTTTTTTCTTTTTTTTTTTTTGAAAAATTATCTACACATCTAATTATCATATTCTTTTTTTTCTGACATAATTTCTACTTTTAAAATAACCAAACAAATATTGCCCATTTAAACTACAAGCCTTTAAGTTGCTATATCTTTCAGGGTATGCTCATCTATAATCATATTCTATTTATGAGAACAAGGAAACTGGAAGGAGTATACAATTTCAATCTATAATTCTAAGATGACATCAAGACGGGATCTATTTTTTAGTACAACAAAGACTCTTTTTTTTCTTTTTTTTTTTTTAAGGGAACGAAAACCATTTCATTGATTAAATAAGCATTATAAGGAGAGAAGAGGGCAGTAAGCCTAATACAGCGAGATGGAGGAATATAATTAGGTACAAGAGGAAGATGAAATCATATCCTCAATCCTTGCTGCCAAGTAGTGGAGAATGAAGAGCGATGTAGAAGTTGTATCCATCTGAGATAAGCGAAAGGATGATTTTCAGACAATCTCTAATCCTTAATCGATCTCTGCGATGAACCGATCAGAGAACATCAAGAGGGAGAGTGACTTTTGTTTTTCGTCGACAAGAAGGGAGAGAGGTAAATGAGGAAACCAATCTACCTGTTAAAAGCACAAGAGGAGAAAGAAAGTGCCTCAACAATCAAGTTCTTTCTCGAAGAGAGGAAGAAAGACAAGGTTGTTGTTCTCTGGTCAGCGCTCGTCCGTAGAAGAAGTCTCTGAGTAGTGGTTGATGCCATCAGAGGGGGAGGATGACATTACATCTGAGGTCAGCGTGTGTACGATGGAATAAGTGACTCTTTAGGAGGTCAAACGACTCCATCAAAAGGAGGGAGAGCAGAAGCTCAGTGATCGAGCTCTAAGAGGAAGGGTAGAAGAGGCCAACCTTTGATGGTCTAAAGCTCGATGAATGGAGAAAATTGTTAGGCGAGATGAAGAGAAAATAGGGTATGGAGAGGAACACGATAGAGAAGAGAAGGTGAGCTCACTCTGGTGTCGAAACTAGAGGTGAAAAGAAAAATCGAAACCGAAAAAACCAAATCAAACCAAACTAATCCAATGGATCGATTCGATTTTTTCGAACAATATTAGATCAATCGGTTTGATATTTTAGAAAACCGAAATATATCAGTTCGGTTTCGATTCTTGATGGAATAACCATAAAAAAACTGAACCGAACCGAATATATAAGTAATAAGAAAAAAATATATATTGGTATTTAAATTTAATTGAAGAACCAATTTAAATGTGAAGTAAAAGCATTGTAAATATTGTAATACTTATGAAAAATAATATTGTGCAAAATAATAAGAAGAATAGTTCTTTATTTCTAACTTAAGAACAATGATACAAGTAGGGTTGTTTAAATAGAAAACACTCCTTAATATAAAAAAAGAAAAATAATACAATAATATATTATCTCTCATAATATTGAAGAGATAATCATAAAACAAATATAACCAACACTTCCCCTCAAGTTGGTACAAAAATATCTTCCATTGCCAACTTGGTTACCATCTTGTCGAACTATCGTTTAGGTAGTCCTTTAGTAAAGATGTCAGCTATTGTTTTGAGGTTGCCATATAAGGAAAACAAATAGTCTACAATCTTCTCTTTTATAAAGTGTTTATCAACTTCAATATGTTTTGTCCTATTATGGAGAACGGGATTGTGAGCAATGGATATAGCCACCTTGTTATCACAATATACTCGTGTTGGTGTTGAATTGGCACACTTAAGTTCTTCCAAGAGTCTCTTTATCCATATACCTTCACAAATATCATGGCTAAAGCCATAAATTCAGCTTCAGCAGTGTTTCTTGCAACCACACTTTGTTTCTTGCTACGCCATGTGACTAAATTTCCACCAACAAAAGAGTAATACCCTGAAGTCGATCTTCTATCTGTGGTACTGCCAGCCCAATCAGCATCCGTATACATTTCAACATTAGGATGGTTCTGTTTTTTTATCAATATACCTTTTCCAGGGGTACCTTTCAGATAATTCAAAATTCTATATACTACTTCAAAATGAGCAGGACCCAGAGCATGCATGAACTGACTTACCATACTTACAGCAAAGGCTCTATCAGGACGTGTATGAGATAGGTAGATGAGCCTGCCTACAAGTCTTTGATACCTTTCTCTATCCTTTACTTCTTCTTTTGTAGCTGCCTGTAGTTTCATATTTTGTTCAATAGGTGTTTCCACTCGTTTGCAGCCAAGTAACCCAGTTTCACTTAGTAAATCGAAGATATATTTTCTTTGATTTACTATAATACCATTTTTTAATCTTGCAAACTCCATTCCTAGTAAATATTTCAGAACTCCTAAGTCTTTTATTTGAAACTCATTTGCTTTTTTTTTTTCAAATCAGTTATCCCTACTTTGTCATCACCTGTTACTATAATATCATCAACATAAACTATTAGAATAGTCACTTTGTTATCTCTAGTATGTTTGTAGAACATAGTGTGATTTGCCTGACTTTGAAGAAAACCACAACTTGCAACTGCTTTTCTAAAACGTTCAAACCAAGCTCTAGGTGATTGTTTGAGACCATGACTTTTTTAACTTGCAAACATTGTTATTTTTATCAGTTGTATCAAAACCAGGTGGTAAGTCCATATATACTTCTTCTTCTAGATCACCATTAAGAAAAGCATTTTTCACATCAAACTAATATAAAGGTCAATCTTTGTTGACAACAATAGATAGTAGAACTCTAATTTAGTTCAGTTTGGCCACTAGAGCAAACGTTTCTTGATAGTCAATTCCATAGGTTTGAGTGAACCCTTTAGCAACCAATCTTGCCTTATACCTTTCAACTCTCCCTTCTGCATGACATTTTACAGTAAATAACCATTTACAACCTACCGTCTTTTTATCTTTCGGTAGTTTAACTATATCTCATGTATGATTTTCCTTAAGCACATTAATCTCCTCCATAACAGCTAATTTCCACTTTGGATCTTCTAGGGCCTCTTGTATATTTCTTGGAACAAACAGGTTAGTTATCCTAGATGTTAATGCTTTATAGGTGGTAGGACAAATAGTTCGTAATAGGATATTTGGTACAATTACGAGTTCTTTTCTTGTATGCTATAGGAATATCAAGATCAGAAACAGAAACGTCAGACAAACGATTTTCAATTAGAAAAGAGTTGGAAGGTAGGTTACCTGGAATGCCAGAATCAGTCATCGGAGCATCAGATTGGTCGTGTGTAGGATCAACCATTGTGTCATTATTATTTTGATTCAACTTCCTCCTAGTATAAACTTGAAATTCAAGTTGATTATTTTGTGGTATTTCTCCCCCTGAAGAGGAACTTTCTATAGTATGTCCTGGGTTCTGTAGAATTGAGATCAACCACCTCTTGGTAAACAATATTAGGAAGAGGAGAGATATCCCAAAAATTTCCTTCAATTGTAGTCATCTCCCCTGAAGGAAATTGGTAAAATATGATTGATTTTCTATTAATGATATATCCAAACTCTCATAAAACTTCCTTGCTACAGGATCATAACAACGATAAGCCTTTTTATGAGATACATAGCCTAGAAATATACATTTTATGGCTCGGGGATCTAGTTTAGACTGTGAAGGACTAAACACATGAACAAAGGTCTTACATCCAAAAACCTTAGCAGGTAGATCTGAAAAAATCTTATTTGTAGGGAAGATGTTTTTAAGATGTTCTAAAGGAGTGCGAAAACCTAACACTTTAGAAGGTATTCTATTTATAAGGTAGGTAGCTGTAAGAATCGCATCACCTCATAAGCACTATGGAACATGCATTGAAACACTAGGATTACCAGAAGACGATGTGTCATTTAGCAATTTCAGGATTTGATCAATTTGCTCTATGTTAAATACATCTGATTCAGCATCGTTCGCACTCGAGGTAGGCGGAGGAGTGTTTATTTCTCCCTGTCTACTGATTTTACTTTCCATGAAGCTTCCAACACGTTTCCCGAGTATGACGTGGTTTATTGCAGTAGTCATAGCATACATAGGGGTTTGATAGCTTGATCGGATGTCTTGTTTGTTGTGGCCTCAATCACTAATGCTTAACTTTCCACTGTACCAATTGATTTTTTCCAATCATTACGTGTCGACGACTCTCTTCCCTACGAACTTCTGAAAACACTTCGCTAATAGAAGGAAGGTTAGTTTTACCTAGGATCCTGCCTCGAACTTCATCAAACTCAACATCAAGATCGGCTAGGAATTTGTAAATTCGACAATTTTCCACAAGCTTCTTGTAATGTTTCTGATCCACAGCAGACTTTCACTCATAGTTATCAAACAAATCAAGATCCTGCCAAATTCATTTTAAAGAGTGAAAATATTGGTTACAGAGTTACCTCCATGTTTTATATCTCCTAGCTTCATATTCAGTTTGAAAACTTGTGATTGATTCTCCAAATCAGAGTACATCTCGGTAGCACTATCCCATAATTCTTTTGTCGTAGAATAACACATGTAATTGCTACTGATCTCTTCAATCATGGAATTTACTAGCCAGGTCATGACCATGGAATTTTCTGAATCTCATATGAGATACGTCGGGTCATCCTCTTGAGGAACTTTCTTATCTCCAGTCAAGTATCCTATCTTGCCTTGGCCACGGATGAACATTCGAACACTTTGTGACCATCGAAGAAAGTTGTCGCCATTTAATCGAATGGTCGTTATCTGAGTCATAGGACTATTAGCAGGTAGTCTTGCAACCGATACTTTGTCCTCCGACATATCCACTTTCCTGGATGAACCACTGAAATACTACGTATGTTTGTTTGTAGTGATTGATGTTGATCGACCGACTCTGAACAACCAATACACGATGGCGACCAATCTGCAACTGCTGCTGCAACCAACTTGCGCGACTGATGTGACTGGCTTGTAGAGCTGTTGCACGTGTGCGGCTGATGCAGGTGCGCGAGATGACTGGGCTCGGGTTAACGACTGCGACTAGACTGATGCAGCTTTGGACATCAATTCTGCTGAATAAAGATGAAAGGTGAAACAGTGAAGAGAGATTAGGGTTAGGGTTAAGGTTAAGGTTCTAAACTATTCTCTTATTTTTTACAGAATTTTTCTCTGATACCATGTGCAAAATAATAAGAATAATAGTTTTTATTTCTCACTTAAGAACAATGATACAAGTAGGGTTGCTTAAATAGAAAACACTCCTTAATATAAAAAAAAATAATAATACAATAATATATTACCTCCTATAATATTGAAGAGATAATTATAAAACTAATATAACCAACAAATATGCTTTGTTAGTAAAATGAAAGTCTTTGGAATAAAATTAAAAATCAAATTGAGAATGAGACAAAAAATTTGAAAAATAAACCAAAATTTGTAATGAAATCAAAACCGAAAATCGCACCCAAATCAAACTGAACAAATTAAAAACCAAACCAACGATTTTGTCCTTTATTGGACATCGGTTTATACCCAATTTTTAAAAAACCGAGAATATTTGTTCAGTTATCAATTTGGTACGGACTGACAAAAACTTATCCGAAATCACCCTTAGTCGAAATGACGCCGAAGTAGATGGGTGCAAACATTAGGGTTGTAGGGGGGATGGGAGAGTTTAAAGAGAGAAAATCTCAATCCACACAATCGACTTTTTAGTAAGCAAGAGTTAGAGATTCAAACTATAAATCTTATGGTTATTGATACATTCAACATGTTAGTTGAGTTAGGCTCTTAAAAGGTGTGAGACGCAAAAAGGCGCAAAGTGCAAAAAAATGCATGCTTTATTTTCAAGGAGCACCGTGATTAAAAAACAATAAAAATATATATTTACGACAAAACATATAAATTAACCACTTCCAATATAGAATGTTTCATTATTCAATAAATAAGTCCTAAAGGCTAAAGCTCAAACTCATCCAAGTATGCATACGGAAAAAATAGTACACATTAACACACATTATAAAATCAACGTATGGTGTTGGTTTAAAAATAAAATAGATGATCGAAGAAGAAGATTCACTAGCATTGTCGACATTTCGTCGAGGAAGGAGATGAAGAACAATGCAAAAAGGGATTGAAGGGGTTTGGAAAAGTGAAGAGTTCAAATTAGAAGAGGGAAGGTTTTTTCGTTTTCAATCAACGAGGGACAATTTTACGATGGAGAAACTTGTGATGAAAGTTGATATTTTCGTTGATTTAAAAACACGACACTTTTTTGTTGAGAGTTATAAAAATAAAAAAGGAAATAAAGCACGAGAAGCACATGCTTTAATTTCGTAGCACCTTAACGAAGAGAAGCATAGCTCTTGCGCCTTTTTAGGGCTTTATCAGGCTTATTAAATCACTGGTTATGCTCAACTTGAGAAGTTAAGAGGGATGTTAGTGGATCTTTTTGAAATGACATTCCAAATGCACTTAAAAATTCATTCCAAACAAACTTTATACAAGGGAGAAAAGACAAAAGACAATGTTTTTATAGGTTAGAGTCTTGATTGAATTAGGGATATTATAAGCGACACATAAGCAATTAGTTAAAGGATTAGCAAGAGAGTTCAATTAAAAATAGGGAACGAGGGAGAAGGTATGCAATTGTCAAAGTAGTTTCTTGAGGCTCAACAAAGGATTCTCGAGAGAAGGAGGTTCTAAGTGCCTTACACCCAAAGTATCTTATATTACCTATATGTTTCAATATTAATAGAAGTCCAAGTTCTATCACAATCATTGAACATAACTCAAAGGTCTACTAGCTAAGATAAAGAAAACATAAAATTTAAAACTTGTTTAGTGACTATTTAGACCATGTTTGATAACCATTTAATTTTTTGCTTTTAGTTTTTGAAATTTAAACCTACAACTACTACTCCAATACATAGCTTGAATTACTTTGACATTTACATCTTACTTGTATTTTTAAAAACAAACAAAAATTTGAAAGCTTAAAAAGATAGCTTCCAATAACTTGTTTTGATGTATGAAATTTGATTAGAATTCACATATTTACCTAAGAGAAGATGAAATATATGTAGATAATTTGAATAAATACAAACTTAAATTTCAAAAACCAAAAACTAAAAACCAAATAGTTATCAAACAAAACCTTAGTTTTTTTCTTTTTTTTACTTTTAAAAACTAAATTTATAAATACTGTTTCCACCTATTGTTTTCATCATTAAGTTATCAACCTTTTGTCTATATTTTAGAAAACCAAATTATGTTTTAAAAAATAAGAAAGAAAAATGGTTTAAAAAACTTGATTTAGTTTTGAAGCGGAGGAAACAACCTTAATTTTCAAAAACCAAAATCTCAATATCAAATGGTTAGGACCTAATTGATTAAAATGTGAGCTAATTTCAAGTATAGTTCACAGTTACTTGACATATATAGTGAGTTTTGGAATTCATCAAGACATAAGTTTTTATGTTATATGCAAAAAGATCCAAAATCTACAAAACTTTTAGTACATAAAAATATTTATTTATTTATTGAACAGCTGGTACATAAATATATTTAAATTCAAAATCGTATAAAAACAAATATCTACATACAAAACCAAATCACGTGCAAATATTTCACAATGAAAAATCAATTTCAAAGAATTTCCGGGACCATGGATGGTGCATATACATGAAACGATTGTACTATTTACCATTTTCTATTTTACCGTGTAGGCAGAAAAGAAATTAATATCAATATGACTGTTTCGGGATTATACAAATACTCAGTTCATATAACATGAGTACATCAATTATCACCTTCTTAGAACGCAAATGTATGCATTATATATA
>JBBMEG010069799.1:0-13300 GCA_037832605.1 Cyclanthera cordifolia
GTTTTTGGAGGAAGAAATGGAGTTTTCGGGTGAGAAATGGAGTTTTTGGGGGGAAGAAGAAGAAAAGTAAAGAAATGGAGTTTTTGGCGGCGGGTAAGAAGAAAGAAAAGTAAAGAAATCGAGTTTTTTGGAAGAAGAAGATAAAAAATGGAGGGTTTCGATGAAATGGGCGAAAAAAAATGAAATGGGTGTTTTTAAAATGGAGTTTTCGGGTGAGAAATGGAGTTTTAGTGGGAAGAAATGAAGTTATAGGAAGTTTAGGAGTGAATATGAAGGGTTTTCGGGTGAAGAAGAAGAAAACAATGGAGGAAAATAGGGAAGGTTGTCGGAGAAAACAAGGAGAAAAAAGGGGAGAAAAATTTCAAAAAACAACCGGTCTAGGGGCTTTGTGTCGGTCGGACCGACACCAAAGCCCCTCGGGATCGGTTTTTTTTTTCTTTTCCGGCTTTTGGTGTCGGTCCGACCGACACCAAAGCCCTTGGGGATCGGTTTTTTTTTTTTTCTTTCTTTTTCGGCTTTTGGTGTCGATCTGACCGACACTAAATGTGGGCCAAATTTTTTTTTTTTTTTTTAGTGTTGGTCAAGTATTGGTGTCGATCTGACCGACACTAAAAAGCTGACCGACACCAAAAAGCCGACACTAATTGTGGCCGACAACAAATATCCTTGTTTTTTATATTTTTTTTGTTTGACCGACATCTATTCCCTTATTTGTAGTAGTGCACTCTCATTGAAACCACCCTTCTAACAAAATACATTTATAAAGATAACTCTTTTCCTCTTACATAACCGAGTAAACACCGTTCTCATCTCACTCTCTCTTCCTTATAACTTTCCAACATCTGAACGATCCTATCACCCTTATACAGCCCCCTAGCTATTCACCCTTTGTATACTTCTTGAGTAACAACTTAAAAAAAAAAAATTAAAATACCAACCTATTGCCTATGAAGTACGACCTACCTAGCGTCATATCCACAAAGCAAAATATTCACATCTCCGAGTTATAAATTCCTCTTACAGTCACACGGTAGGAAAACTATTAAGCATTAATAACTCTTGATTTTAGTCGAATCCAGGGAAAGTAAACATGTTACCTACCACACGCTCAAGACATAAATGCTCTCACTCTATAAGCCATCCAGTCTCACACTGTAGCCATGCTACCCACATCATGGCAAGAGCTAATCCAGCATCGTTCTTACTTACTTTGGGCAAGTGTATAGTGGCTCCGCCTATCAAATTTTCTCAGTAATCTCAACGGACCCCTCGTAATGCATAAATAGCAAGACTATAATCCCCTTAACCCATGATGACAAGACATTGCACTTTTCAAAGCTTTGAGAAACGTTTAACATCTGATTTGAGATAAAGTCTATAGAATCTATAATGTGCAATGATACCAACTGTAACATCACAAATAATCTAGGTAACATAAAATAAATTACAACTAAAAGATAAAAACTAGAGAACCTACGTCGTGATCTTGGTTTAGCTACCACAACGCAAAGACCACTAGTTATAACCAAGTCTCGTCGCCAAAACCCTATATAAACTTGTCAGAGTAAACAATATCGTCAAAGTGAGCATATTCAACAAAAGTAAGTAGCTTTTCTGTGCGGTAACTACCATTCATCAGCGGAAGCTATATGGTAACACTAGTAAGTTCTACATATGGATCAGCCATTTCCATTGTACTCAAAATCTCACGACTGTTAACCACTTACAACACACTATCATATCTGTCATGCATATTTATACTCCCCTAAAGATACAATTATTTCTTCACTAAACATCGTACCTAGAGTTTGTAACATTTTTGCACATAAATACATTACTCATGCCTAATTGATAACTAGATAGCATCAAAACGTTCGACTAGAAGGTGTTACCAACTTACTACACGTCACTCTAAGGAATTCTACCAAAAACCCTTATCACTTAGGGTAAACTGGTATAACACTACTCATACTTGGTCACTCTCTCAACTTTGATTATCATTCTACATTCATGGTTTAAAGAACTTGTATACCAAGATGGTTTAACTCATGGATGTACATGTTAACACATCTCTTATCTACTTGTACAATTAGTCTCACAGTCGTTATCCTACTAGTCACATTAGCATATTTTCAAGTTGTTCAACAACCAATTTAAAACTCGAGAATCAAGTTCGACTCCCAACTCTTCCAACTACCATTGAAGAATAAGAAGCTTACATAGGACATAATTACTCTAGAGTCGTATTCTCTAACCCCACTAAGTACAAACCTTTAATACCGACCATTCACCTACTCAGACAACTTATCACACTTTATCTTTCAACAATACATATCTCATATTCGTAAACATTCATGCCTTGACTGATAATATACTATTCAAATATGTTTTAACTTACACCTCGAATAATCTTGTATCGCTCAGGTGCGATTCAATATCTTGAACATATAAGTCGACTATATGGTTAAACGAGTAAGAACAACTAACAACACGCCTCACACCCTAAAATGAGTGAAATTGCATTAGCAACTCACCCCCCACAGTGTCAAATAAATGAAAAACTCTTAGCAATTCACCCTACACTCTCAAATGAGTGAGACTTCATTAACAACTCACTTCACAGTCTTAAACGAGTGAAACAACCTGAATAATTTCTCATAAAAGTGCTTCCTTGTCTTTATATACACAGCCCAAAAAATAAGAAACTTACCAAAATACTCTTTTGCAGAAAATGACCATTTTACCCCTAGTTTATAAATAACAAATTTACCCATCTATGGATTAGGCTTTTTTATGTCCTCAAATGTTAAAAATCAATAAAAAAAACCTACCCAATGAGCCTAGAGAATTAAAAAAACTATCATGTACAGGTGAAGTTTGAAAAATTAGGGTTGTTACAATATTCCTTATTAGAAAACTTTTGCCCTTGAAAGTTACCTAAGGTTTAAACAACTCTACATCATAGAAACATATGTCATCCTCACAATTGAAAGTAGCCTTGGAAATGTGTGAATCCTTCAAAGGAAATTAACCAAACTGATCTCTTAGTTCCTTATACATTTCTTATCTCATAAAAACATATGAACAAGTTTCTCCTTATATCTAAAATCATCATTCGAGTGTAACGACTCATAATCAATAACGTGTGTTGGCCATGTTAAGGGTTGTTTTATTAAGGCCAGTTAGTAGACAAGCATTTAATGCTATATTTCAGTCATTAATAATTGTTATTATTTTCATTAATTGCACATTTAATATTTAAACATCATTTAGCTTTATCACATCAATTAGGTTAATAGTCATATGCTCATGGTTATTTAGATGTACAATTGGACAAGCATGAGGAACATATAAGTGGATTTATTTCTAAGTTAATAAACTGAAACGTCTACAGAATATGGACTAAGGTTTGACGCATAAGCCTTGGTGACATTGTTGGTACAACCAGCTTTGCAAAGATTGTAGATGACATGATTCTTGTTGTTAACATGTCTCCATGTGAGTAGGGGTACCTATGCAAAAATGTGTTTTTCGCATAAGACGCTACCAGAAGTTTTACGATCGATCAAGTAATTTCTTTACAGATTACATCAATTACTTTCACAAGAATGATCGTGTGTCAATGTGACGTTAATCTTGAGTGAGTTCTGAAATCCTTCTTTATAAAGCCTTATCTAATGTGCATGGGTTAGACCAAACAAATTGTTATGGGATCAACATTTATTAGATAAATATCAATTGAAAGTAAATTTATTAATAATATATGAGATATATTTAAAAAATCCTCGTTTTATTTATGGAAGGTAATTTTGTCCCTTTAGGGAGGGGATGAAATTTTTAATAAGGTATTTAAATAGGAACGGAATGAAAGTTTATTAAGACTTTTCATAATATGTTTTTATATTGCATATGGAAAGATATTGTATTTTACCTATTTAAATAATCCATCCACTACTATAAATAACATATTTGGGAGATCGTCATTCTCATCCTACTTAGTTTCAAAATAACTCATCTTAAATAGAGAAACCCCTCTTAAAGTTGAGATCTTGTTTTCTTCTCCAATGTCACATCTCTAACAAGGTCAGAGTCAGAATAACTAGTCACATGTAGGTAACTTGATTTTCTGTTTGTAAGTATACAATTCTTGTTTCTTTTAGGTATCTCAGCACTTTCTTTGCAGCTTTCCAATGAGGAATTCCTAGGTTACTTTGAAATCTACGCAACATACCAACTGCAAGACTTATACCAGGCCTTGTACAAATCTGTGAATACATCAAAATCCCTACAATAGCCGCATAAGGATATTTGGCCATTTTATCTCATTCCATAGGAGTCTTTGTTCACTGCTCCAGAACAAATTGGTCTCCTATATTTAGTGGGATAAGACTAGAGGAATAATTCATTGTGCCAAATCTTTCAAGAACTTTATCAATATATTCTTTTTGAGACAATTGTATGAGTCCTTGTGATCTATCACGAAATATTTCTATTCCTATCACATAGGAAGCCACACCCATATCTTTCATTTCAAAGTTTGTTAAGAGATAATCCTTAGTTTCCGGTACTATACGAAGGTCACTACTAGTCAATAATATGTCATCAAAATCAAAATTATGAACTTGCTCCCACTGAACTCGAGGTATATGCAAGGGTTAACTAAGTTATTCTGTGAAATCGAAAGTAGTAATGATTTCATGAAACTTAAGATACCATTGTCTAGAAGCTTGTTTTAGTCCATAGATTGATTTCTTAAGTTTGAGACCATGTCTTCCTGTCCTTCAATTATAATGCCTTCAAGTTGACACATTATACTTTTTCTTTAAAACTTTCATTTAAAAAGGCAGTTTTCCCGTCCATTAGATGTAACTCAAGGTCATAATGAGCTAGTAATGTCATGATAATTCTAAGAGAATATTTCATAGAAACAGGAGCAAAACTTTCATGATAGTCAATATCTTCTTTCTGATTAAAACCTTTGTAAACAAGTTTAGTTTCATATCGTTCAATATTACCATAGCAGTCACATTTGGTTTTGAAAACCCACTTACAACCGACTACTTTTTGACCTGAAAGAAATTGAACTACTTTCCATACTTGATTATAACTCAAAGATTTCAATTCATCTTTCATGGCATTAACTCATTTAGTGGAATTAACATTATTAATTGCTTGGGAATAAGAAATCGGGTCATTAGTCCCTTCACATTCTATTAAGTAAAGCAAAAAATAATCAGGTATAACAGATCTTCTATGTCTCTGAGATCTCCTTGAGGTAGAGTTTTGTGGTGCTTCAGTGTCATTCGTATTAGTATTGATCTGATCATTGAGTTGTTGAGCATTTATTGTGTGTTCCCCATTATCAACAGGTTCAACAATGAAAAAATTTGACAATATCTTTCGTAATTTAGGGTAAAAGGATACGTACCCTTATTTCATGAATGACCACATCTTGTTGTTTTGTACTCCCATTGGTCCAATCATTTTAATAGAATTATTTGGGATTACCAGTTTCAACAATCCTCGTACTATGGTTAGGACAATAAAACCTATAGCCTTTGGATCTGTAAAGTAACCACTAACTATTTTGAAATCTAATTTCTTTTCAGTTTGATTATAAAGTCTAACTTCAGCTCGACAACCCCAAGTTTAAAGATGCCTTAAACTAGGTTTCCATCCTTTCAAAAGTTAAAAACGAGTCTTTGAAATAGCCATACTTGGAACCCTATATTTAAGATGTAAACAAATGTTTGTAATACATCCATCCATCAAATATAGGTAAATTCACATGACTCATCATGGATCTAACCATTTCCATATATGTACGATTTCACCTTTACGCTACACCATTTGTCATGCAGATCTAGACGTTGTGTATTGGGCAACAATTTCAAATTTTTTAAGTACTCTAGCAAAAAGTCCAGAATGTTGTCCAGTTTCATCATGCCTTCCATAGAACTCACCACCTCTATCTGACCTAATAATTTTCACTTTTCTCTCTAGTTTCCTTTCGACTTCAGTAATGAATACTTTAACACCATTCACAGATAGTGATTTTTTATGCAATAAATAAAGATAACAATAACGTGAATAATCATCGATAAAAGTGATGATGTATTTCTCTCCTCCAAAAGTTGGAACATCAAAAGATTCACAAATATTTGAATGTATTATCTCAAGAAGTTTGGTACTTCTTATGGCTATCTTATTTTTGGGTTTTGTCATTTTTCCATTAATACAATCAACACAAGTTACAGTATTTTAGCCGAGGGAAAGAAGAAGAAGAAGTAAAGAAATGGAGTTTTTAGGGAAGAAATGAAGTTTTTGGAGGAAGAAATGAAGTTTTTGGGAGAAAAAGAAGAGAAAAATGGAGGGTTTCGAAGAAAAAAGGAGAAAAAACGGAGGGTTGTCGGAGAAAACGAAAAGAAATGAGGGAAAAAAAGAAGACAATTTGGTGTCGGTCCAACTTTTGGTGTCAGTTGGACCGACACCAAAGGGTTATTTTGATCAGTTTTTGAAGTGGGGTTTTTGGTGTCAGTTTTTTGACTTTTGGTGTCGGTCTGACCAAATATCCGTGTTTTTTAAAACATTTTTGTTTGACCAATACATTTTCTCTTATTTGTAGTAGTGAACTCAAGTAGGCAAAAAAAAAAAAAAAACTCAATTTGCTCTTTCAATTTTGAGTAATTTGTTGCATTGAGTTTTAGAATAGACGGAGCCATTGAATTAATACTTGATGATATGTTAATTACAAATAGTGATTCAAGAATTAAGACTAAAAAATTACAATATTTTTGTATATTAACATGATAACTATAGGCTCTCATGTGGGTAGTCGCCTAAAATTGTATACATAATACCATTTTTGGATTGTTATATCTTAATAAACTCATCCATTGAACAATATGTATATATTGCTTAAAAATACGAATTTATTCGTCTGTGGACGAAGATTAATTCATACACTTAAACAATAAGATTTATGTTTATCATAAAATAATAATAATAATAATAATCTTTAAATAATAGTAATAATAATGTTTAGATTTAAGAAATCTTAAACTTGAAAATACATAATATTAAGAACAATAATAACTAAGAAATATTAACGATAAAATTAGCATGAACAAAATAATATATGATCAAACTATAATAATAATAATGTTCGTTAGCCCTTTGGATCATATGTCTTCATATAACTTCATGATTTCTTTGAGTTTTCATAATATTACATCATTTTTTTAAATTTCATAATCATGACAAAAAAGTCGTGGCAATTGTTTTTTCATGACATAATCACGATCAAACAGTTGTGCTTTTATTTCCGGAATTAACATAAACATACATTTAGGTCATAATAGTTTGATACTTATTTTATGCAAACTAATTTAGTAATTGATTTATATGTATTGATTTGATTCTTTTTATATAAATCACATTAATGAATAATAATGAATTCTAAATATGACTCTGATACCACATGTTAGATAATTTTATACATATGATGAACCTAAAATCATGTATAACACGATTATCACTATTTGTATTTGAATCTTAATGAGATTGAAATATACCTCCCGACATCGTGATGCAAGACTCTTTCAAATTCAAAAAATAATTGTTGTTGTTTGAAACTTTTTATCAATTGCTTCAATGGAATATATTGATATTAGCTCATTTCTTGCCTATAAGCTTGAAAACAAGTTTGAATGTGTTTTTCAAGCTTCTTTATTCTTCTTTCTCTTTCACTTTGACACACTTATGGTGAAAAAATGTGTTCATATTTATTGGTAGAGTGAGGACTAATATTGAACTTCCATTGACGTAAGTTTTAACATCTCATCAAAGTTAACTTAAGAAATCATAAATTTCAGTGAAGTGAAACTCATACATCTTATAAACAAAGAGAAGTAAAACTCATACATCTCATGACTTAAAGAAAAGTTAGAATCCATTTAAAGAAGTGAAACTCATATCTCATAAAATTAAGAGAAGTTAGAACTCATATAGAGAAGTGAAACTCACATCTCATAAACATGTCAATAGGAGAACATATTTTTCTAAGACCATATTAATGAAGATAAGATGCTTAATTCTTATTTTCCAACAATAAAAACATAATAATGTCGGGCTACATATAACCAACATTGTCAATTTTAAATGACAGCCAATAAACTCATCATCAATAGTCGATAGTGTTAATCTAGAAAAATTGTCATCAAATATGAATAATGTCAGTGTGCAACGATGGTCGTCATTGATGATCTAAAGTGACGGTTGTCTAATACCAATGCGAAAGATGAATGATAAAATGCATTGGACGACATCTTAAGTGGCCCGTCATCAATTGTTTTAATATATCACTAGATATATGTCAGTCAGTTGGTTGACATTGTTTTTCTAAGATGTCGGTCATCACTCGACATCTGTTCTTCAGCTTGTTATTGTTCTAGAAACTCACATTAGTTTCTTGAAATTTCAAACAACAAATAAGAATTTACATACGTAGAATAGAAACATAACTTCTTATCTTCAAATCAAGCTCCATGAACTTGAAAATGATCCTCAACTCAATAGTGACACCATTGACATGCATAGAAATAAAAGAAAAGCGAGCCAATCCGTTTAAAAATGAAAAATATAAAACTTAAGCTTGCGTCAGAAATCATGTTTCATAGCTGAAAGATCAAGCAAATTGTTTTGTTCCATGCCAAAATATTGTCGCTCATACGACCTCTCTTCCTATCTTTACGATCTTAAGCACACAAATCACATGTCTCATGTCACGTCAATAATTTTGAAGTTTCTTTACTTCGAAAAATTCATTCAAATCATTGAATGAGAGAGTAATACCACATGACTTTGAATGGAATATTGTTACGCCCTATTTGCACATTCTTCAGAACTTTCCATCTTGATGTTCCAAATATAGGACACAATTCGGCATTAGCTAGTTCTTTTTCAATACAAACAACAGTCATTGATGCAGGCATGAATCTTTTCATAATTCATTCCTAATGTACTTAAAATTTTTTGGCATAATAGGTAGATATCAGAATTTCATTAGGACAAGGTAGTAGAATGCTCAATAGTTCTAACAACTCTGTGAATCTCTTATCACTCCATCCAATCTTTGCTTTCAAATTATAAAGCTTAATAAATGCAGATATCTTAGTAAAATTATTAAAATTTGGGTATAATGGTTTCTTGGCATCCTCAAGATGATTGCTCTAATATTGGCTATTTGTCGTTAAAATAATCGTGCAGCCTCAAACATACATATTTGGTCATTCAAATCCTCATCTATAATTTGATCGATTGGAGAGTCACTTTCAATATTGCTTCTTTTCTTCGATATAGATTCTCCATGCCAAATCCATGTGTCATAACTTTGATCGATACCAATTACAAATAAATGGTCTCTTTCTGCATTCACATTTTGGTACTTGACATTCACACATTTCAAACATGGACAATAAACAACATTTGACCCTTTGGAATGTCGTAAAGCATTTTCTATAAAATTCTCAACTTGTAAAATATATTCTTGTGACATTCGATCCTTAAGCATCCACAACTTATCCATATCACAACTAAAATAATACCTACACCCAAGGAAAAAAATCCAACAAAAATTTATAAGCCACTATTTACTTTAAGGCACTACTACTTTGAGGCACTACTTTAAACATATAACTAAACTTAGAATTAACAAATAACTAAATAAAATAGATATTCAAAGATTAAAGGGATGCATAATGTAGGTTAGAAACCTAGATATATATATAACTATATATATATATATATATATAGAATCACTGCAAGAAATGAACTTTATATAGAATCATTGTAAGAAATGAACCCTTCCGCGAAAGAGCATTACGTCGCCGAAGGGCTACTTTTCCGTGCCTTTTCCTTCGGCGAAGGAGGCAAAGGCGACGTATATGGTCTCCATCGCATTTGGTTGGCAATAGCCACAATGTAGTCTTCTGTCGCTGTTGATTGTAAATGCGACGGTTAAAGGTTTTCATCACATTTGGTAAGAAATGACGACAGAGTAATGCTCTGTCGCCTCTGCTGTCCTTTTTTCCCTAGTATTTTTATTTGGTTTTTATTGCTGAATAAATATTGTTTCATTAGAATTGTTTGAATCATGTAAATAGTATGAAAAAAAAAATCTAAAACTGAATAACCAAAATGAAATAGTAAAATTTATTACATAATAAGAAAATTTCTTACAATCTTAATACAACGTTAATAACATAAAGGAAAATAAATAACTAACGACCCTAACAGACTAATGTCCTTCCTCATGCTTATCCAACGAACTCATCGTATGTCTGCAATAGAGAAGAATTTGATTTTGAGTTCGAAAAAACTTAAGGAATTCAATTGTAAACAAAAGGAATTCAATTGTAAAGCAAAACAGGCAGCATAACGGCGTATTTTCATGTTACCGAAAATAAAACTTGTCAAAACAAATTAGATTCATTTTAAGTTTTGCCTATCTTTGCTGCAGGATAGCCACGACACATAATACAGATGAACGATGTTCAAATGGTGGCTAACTTTGCTGCAGGATAGCCATCATTCTTAAGACTTATATGAAAACAAAATTAAGAGTAGTGGCGTATTTTTGTGTACCTTTCACTGAGATGGTCCGACACTACTGCCCCTCCTTATCAACCCATTTGTTCAAATTTTCACCCTTTGAAGGGCTTCGAAATCGGGTAGTACTACTGGTACTACTACCTACATCCAAAAAATGAAACGTAAGATTGGAATTTTTTAACGTTATGTATAAAACTTTATAACAATTCGATCTTTACCTCCTGGCTGAGTACCAGCTTGCGTAGCGGCTGTCGTAGGTACGCAATCAATGTTTGTACTACCTTCGGTCTCGTCGAAAATCGAGTTAGTAAGATGTCTCGATGTGTTAGACATATTGATAACCTGCAATTTCATAAGTTGTAATTTCATAAGTCTAATTAAAATAATGTATAAAGCATGAAATAAACAATTAAACTAACATTTAATCTTCATCATTACTATCGACATCATCATCTCTGTCTTCGTCGTTAATGAATCTATTTTCATCTTCTTCATCATCATTCACAGATTGCTCCATTATTGTTGGCTTAACATCGAATCGACATATCAAATTGTCTTCTAAATACTCGTCCACTCTATTTCTGCCTTCCTTTATTATACATTTCGGTTGATCAACTAGTCCTTCTCCAACTTCATTATTTTCCATCTCAGGGACATCCCACAAACTTTTATTGGAAACTAATTGTACAACTTTCCAATCTTTTCCATTTTTCGGATCGTTTATATAAAAAATGACTTTGATATCTTCCTTTCTTTTTGTTTGTGTTGAATCAGTCGCATCTGACATCATCACTTTTCTCGCACTCACGAATGAAGCTTCTAAGACTTCAGTAAGTACACCGTAAGAGTTGTTCGAGCCATCTGAACTATCACCTTCACCTTCAACCATTATGCCGCTATTTTTTGTAACATGACCTACATCATTCATTATTGAATTATAACGAATTTTATTCACTATTCAAGTTTTATACGAGAAATAAAGTGAATTAGGACTCATAGTCATTGCGTATAAATCATTACACTTATTGTCATTCCTTAGCAATTCAAGAACTTCTTTTCTTAACCACTCATGAAATTCTTGTTCGTGTTTTTTATTTAGTTCATCGAATGTTTAAACATTTGGTGGAATGAATTGTAGATATTGGCACAAAAAATTACGTATTTCATCACAATTATTTAGCATATACCAACGTAGCCTCTTCTTATCCAATGGATGCAACGACTTACTTGTGGCCATCCATAATGGACAGACATTTTGTCTGTATAACTCATACTAACCAAATATTTCGATATTCGAATTAGTATCTTCATTCCTATGAATTCGGTTTAGCCTAGTCTCCATGTCGTTAAAATAGGACGAACTGTAGTTCAAAAACTCATTCATCTCATATTTTTATGCTATACAAGCTTCTACCTTCGCTTTGTTTCTCACATGAGCCATAAGAGTACCCAAGCTTCTTTCAAAAGGGTACATCAAACTATAATTAACCGACCCAACAACCTTATATTCATACAACAAGTGAACAACCAAGTCACCCATTACATCTGAGAAGTACCCACAAAACACACTAATAGTAGTACTTACATCCTTCGGTAAATATTTTTGAACACCAATGGGGATCATTCGTTGTAGCAAAAGGTGGCAGTCGTGTGTTTTCAAACCATTCAACTTTCCCTTATTCAAATTGACACATCGAGCAATGTTTGATCCAAATCCATCAAGAAATTTAACTAATTTAATGAAGTTTAAAAATTCCAATCTCTCCTGACTTGTTAGATTATAAGTGGCGTGCGGCTTCACTAGCGTGTCACCTGACCTCTTTAGGTGTAAATCTCTTCGTATTTTAAGATCTTGCAAGTCCATTTGAGCATTAAACGTATCTTTAGTCTTTCCTTCAATATTCAATATGGATCCATTCAAGTTGTCACACACATTTATTTCAATGTGCATCACGTCTAACTTATGTTGTAAATTTTGACAAGTATGGTAGCTTCAAGAGTATATTTTTCTTCCTCCAATTGTTATCTGAGCTTTGTTTTCTTTTCTTAACTTGTTTCGATGGATGTTTACTTAAAAGTGGAAAATTAATGGTACTTAGTTGGTCTAAAATCTCTTCTCCATCCCAAGATTCAAGAGGTTCAAAAAGTTCAGACTTCCCATTAAAAAGTTTACTTTTACGCCAAGAATGGTTCATTGGTAGGTAACGGCGATGCCCGGTATAAGCAACTTTCCCTCTAATTCGAACACTCGACGTTTGTTCCTTACAAACAGGGCATGCGTGATAGCCTTTCGTACTCTATCCCGATAAATCGCTGTAAGCTGAAAAATCATTTATAGTCCACAAGATAGTAGCATGAAGTTTGAATTTTTCTTCTTTGAAACCGTCGTACGTGGGAACCCCATTAATCCATAATTCATTCAATTCTTCAATTCAAGGTTGTAAGTAAACATCAATCTTTTTCCCAGGAGATTTCGGCCCAGGAATGAGTAAAGACATGATGAAATTTGTTTCCTTGATGCATTTCCATGGTGGAAGATTGTACGGTACAATTGTCACTGGCTAAACGGAATACGCAGTACTCATATTCCCGAAAGGGTTGAATCCGTCTAAAGATAATCCTAGGCACACATTTCGAGCATCTAAAGCGAATTTAGGAAATTCTCGATCTAAATATTTCCATCCTTTGG
>JBBMEG010069810.1:0-13297 GCA_037832605.1 Cyclanthera cordifolia
TTGGTGGTTTGACATTTTCAAGGCATTTGTTTCTTATTTGCCTTGAAATAGACAAATCATCACTTAGCTTTTTTTTTTATACAAGTTTTGATACTTTTAATGTGGGTCACAAATGGTGACCTATTATAATAAAGCCAAGTTTAAATGAAAATGGTGGCCCACATACATATATGTGGTGACCAATAAAAATCTATTTTTTAAAAATTAAAAAAGTTATTTTTAATGTCGGGCATATTTAGTGACAAGCAAAAACCGACACCAAAAGTCTTTGGTGTCATGCAAGATGACCGAAACCAAAAGCTTTTAGCGTCGCTCCAAACCAACACCAATGAGCGACACCAGAGACTTTTGGTGAAAAGCCTTTGGTGTCGATCATCTTGCGTGACACCAAAGACTTTTAGTGTCAGTTTTTGCCCGTCACTAAATGTCTTTAATGACACTAGTATTAATGACTGTCGTTTGACAGACACCAAATATGAAAGATGTTGACATATGACCGACACTAAGACTCCGATTTCTACTAGTGTTCCCTTTTTTGTTACCAGCACGATTGGATCGCTCTCGTCGTTGATTCCTTGCTCTTTATTGTAAATCCTACTGCGCCTAGAAAGTTGCTGCTACGCTTACTCTTGCGATCAACGGCTACGCTACCCGGCTTGGACCGCTTGTCATTTGCAGTCGAGAAAGCATCAAGTCCCTAAGCGTCTGCTGCTTTAAGTTTGTTAAGTTCATCTGCTTCTGGCCAACGTGTATGGTAGGCCAAGAGGTCAGTGTGCTAGAGTACGTAAATGTAGGTACTCGTTTGTCTTGATTGTGCTAAGGGTTGAGCCCTAAAGGCCTAGTAGTTTTGTATATTTGAAAACAAGAATGTTAGACATTTAATGTTATATTTAGTTATTAATTAATTAAAGTTATTATTTTCCATAATAATTGTGTCTTTAATATTCAAACGTCATTCAACCTTTCACATTAATTAGATTAATGCTGATATACCCTTGGTTATTTAGATGAATGCTTGGACAACTATGTGAGACATACAAGTGGATCTAGTTTTAAGTTTATAATATAAATTGTCTACAGTATATGGACTAAGACTAGGGTGCCTAAGTCTTGGTAACACTATTGGTGCAGTCCGCTTTGTTTATGTGGAGACATGTGAGTGAGGGCGCTTATGAGAATTTTTTTTTTTGCATAAGATGAGACCAAAAGTTTTATGATCGAGCTAGTAATTTAGTTATAGACTCACATTGACTATTTCGCTAAGAATTATCATATGTCGATGTAATCTTAATCTTGAGTGGGTTGCAAACTTCTACTTTATGAAAGCGTCCTTTGATGTGTATGAGTGAGACTAGTCAAGCAACATTTGGTCAATAAGCCTCACATATTGAGGATTGCCATAGTGAGTAGCTGAGAATGCAACATAATAAGAAGAAATTCACATTTTTCCTATATTGAAGAAGAAATAGAGTTGTTCCCCTTAAGAACTGATTCTGGGCTTGGACAAAGGGATCCATCCTCTAGTTGGCCCGAGAGGACATTCGTTTATAGTATGACTATAAACAACATGTTCATTAGATGAATTATTGGCGCTTAAGAAAAAATATGTAATCAAAAGGATAGAACAAATATTTGATCCAATTGTGAATTAGGAACAAGCTCGTGAAGGATAATATCTTAGATGATTGATATATCCGGGAACACTAATTTGTTCTATAGTGCGAAAGAGTTCTTCACAGACCTTTGGTGGAATAAGTCTAAGGTTAATGAGAAGGGATTATATCCCTAGTCATTATAGCTTTCAACCTATAGGTCCACCGATCCTCGGGCTAGCTCATAACTGCTAGTAAACTATTTCATTAGAGAATGAATTTGAGAAGTTCCAATTCATGAATTAATATGTGAGACATAATTAATAGGAGTGTTAAGTTTAATAGTTAAACTTAATTAATCAATATATTGAATATACTAATTTAATATTTATTGGATAAATATTCAAGGAGATAAATTAATTTATTGGATAAATTAATTACAAATAATTATGGGAAAATTATTGAGTTCTCAGTGGTAAATATGTTGAACATATTTGATTAATAATTATTGGATAATTATTATTAAGTATGAGAATTATAAATTAAAATGTTGGACATATTAATTGATTTAATAATTATTGGATAATTATTAAATTTAGAATATTAATTAATATGTTGGATATATTAAATTGAATTAATAATTGTTGGATAATTATTAAAGTAGAGAATTAATATATTTGATATATTAATTGTAGAAATTTATTTATTTAATAATATATTTGATATATTGTGTAATTGACATTTATTGGATATATATCAGTTAAAAATAAATAAAATAATATATGAAATATATTGGTCAAATTCGAAATTTCATTTCCATAAATTAAGGACTGAAAAATGATTCTTCTAGAGATGAAATTCGAATTCCTTGTTTAAAATTAGGGACAAAAAGTCTTTGATTTTCTCAATATCTTTTATTATTTAATATCAAATATATTATTTTTCCTAATTTAAAATTTTACTTTTCTACTATAAATAGAATACTTGGAAGGTCTTCATTCTCATCTCAGTTCATATTCTCAAATTCAGAAATCCTTTATGAAACAAGTAATCTTTTTCCTCCAGAGTCATAACTCTTCTCAGCTTATTTTCTCCAAGAAGCTTCCCACCAGACACTTAGTCCAAGATTGCACACATAGCCTGAAATATTAGCGGATTCAATCAAATAGGTTCCAAGAGGATTTGTTAATCGTGACGTTCACAACATAAAGACCCGCCATAATTAATTCAGACGCATCATACACTGTAAGTATTTTATGTTTTGTCCATCAACGATTAATCACCTAGGGATTGCATGTAGATTAATCAATAAATAATTAATTAGATAAATAATTAATTAGATTAATTATTTATTAAAATTTTGTAATTACATACAAGCTTTCGCCTCATTTATTGTATGCTCCTACCCCACAATTCCCAACAACTTGTATAAGAGCCATGTTTTAGGTCATGTATTAGTTGATTGTTGTTGAAATCTTTTTATTAGTAGGTTGCAATTTATTTTCATTAGATGGAATATTTTGTTGTTGTTTTTCGCAAGAGGTTTCTTGTTTGGCATTAGAATTTTATGTTGTCATAGATATTTTTGTTAATCCAACTGGGTATATGACTTTTGTAAATGTTATTGTTATTCATCATTTTCACAATTTCGAGTTGGCCAAAAGTTGAAGAACGTGAAGAACATCAATTCTTTTATTATTTGTAAAAAATTGGCCAAAAGTCGAATTCGCCTTGGTCTTGTACTTTTTTCATATCGCTCAACTAGTCTTGAAGGAGATGTAACTTAGCTAACCAAGGTTGGACTCCAGCTCTGTTAGGAACCCCTTCCCTCCGACGCTAGTTGTTCACATGTTTCATGTTTGCTCGTAAGTCTAATCATGTTATGCAGGCACTCGTGATCCTTGTAGAACATTGGATGTAGAACCCTTGAGAGTTGCTCTATAGCTGGTTACTCTTTACTGATTGTGTTCTGGAGCGACCTTCACTTTTGAAACTAAGTCTCTGATGTAATGAGTACTCTTTTCTTTCATCATTACCACCCAGTCAAAGTTGTTCGACCAACCTTTGATATTTAGAAGAAGCCTCTCGCGGGACTTTGGTGGCTAGGGCTTTCCCTTTAGTAGGGTCCCGAACGAAAGTCATAGCTTTATCTGTTGTAGCCTTTTTCTTTTTGGTAGTTCGACGTTTCGTCGCCTTCTACGATGCTTGCTGGTTCTCAGCACTGGCAGCCTGGATCGAATGAGACTGTTTAAGTAGCTTCATCGAACAACAGAGGCTCTCTGTCATTCCTTGCATTTGTCGTTCAAAGTTGTGAACTATGGATCAGCATGCTCTGATTCTTGACTGGGCTCCCCACCTTCAGCTTTTTTAGATAGTTCTCGACCTGATCTTTCTCATATACCCTGTGGCCATTCTTCTTGGACCATGCTCCTTGTTCGACTCTTCATCGATAACGTGGTTGTTGTGACTCATGCTATTCGTCATTTCGAAAGAAAAAGTGTAAAGATCTAGCTTTTTTGGGTAAAACACTACTTGTTCCCACAAACTTCGCCAACTTTTGATACCGAAAAATGGTCAATCTAGATCAACTGTAAATATTTGTTTTTACCGAGAACGAGATGCTTGAAAAAAAAAAGAAATTAGGCACACTAGTGTGGTGTGAGCTAGATGACCTCTAATGCATAAGTTAGAAAGGAATTTGGAGAGTATTTTGGAGAGAGTTCTAGAGCCTAAGTGTTCGCTTACAGTCAAGTACCTCATAATGACTTGGATTGATAGGTGAAACTTTTGACTGTTTTACAGTAGTCAGACTCGTAACCACTGCAACCCAGTTAATACAATTTAATAGTCAACTATTTATAACATCTGCTATTAAGTCTTGGAATGAATACCGGCGTAACTCCTGATCGTTACAACTTAGAGTTGTAGCGATCTTGTCTTTGGATGTTACTTGGGTTTGGTCAACCCAAGATGGGTCGTAAGCTTCATTGCCGACTCTTTGGAGGTTTGGGCCTTCTTGGTATATCTTTAGAACGTTACACCTTAAATGTGCAACGATGGGTGATGTAACTTGGACTTGGTCAACCCTTGCGGGTTAACACCTCCATGACTAATCCTTTAGGGTTGTAGGACTTCTCGGTACAACGGTGCTAAAGGTTACTTGGACTCGGTCGACTCATCCACAAGAGAGTCCCAACCTCTATGGCTAACCCTCTTGAGATTTTTGCCTAATCGACCGACCTCTTTGAGGATCAGATTTAGACACAGCCAACCCTTGCGGGTCCTCACTTTCATGGCTCGCTCCTTATGGGGGTTATCACCCTCTCATTCTAACTTCCGCCTAATGTTACCTATTGACACAACAATTCTATGAGTTACTTAGACTCGGCTAACTCTCGACGGAGAGTCCAAACCTCCACGGCTTGCCCCCTTAGAAGGTGTTCGCCTACTCGATCATCCCTTTGGGGATCGGCATTGGATTTGTCAACTCTTGTGGGTCCTGGCTTCTATGGCTTGCCTCCTTATGGGATTATGCCTCTCAGTATAACTTCTGGCCGTTATCAGCAAATTTCGTAGTCACTTGGACTCGGTTGACTCCTTGGGGAGTCCTAACCTCCACGACTTCCCCCATTAGAGGGTGTTTCCCTACTTGACCATCTATTTGGGATCATCTTTTGACTAGATCAACCCTTACAGGTCATCACCTCTACGACTTATCCCATTAAGGAATGTTCACTCCACGGTCGGCCCCTAAGGAGCCGGATTGAGCTTAATCGATCCCTAAGCGGTTCTTGTCTCCTTTGGCCCACCACCGGGACGACCATATTGGACTTGGGCGACCCCCTGGGGAGGTCAAATGTGCTTAGTCGACCCTCGGAGGGTCAATGTCTTCTTGGCCAACCCTAGGGGATCAAGGCCTCCATGGTTGACCCTTGGGTGGTTCTAGCCTTCTTTAGTCAATCCCTAGGGGGTTTTGGTGTTCTTTGGCCGACCACTAGGGGGCCAAATTGGACTTGGCCATCCTTTGGGGAGTCAAGGCCTTCATGGCTGACCCTTAGGAGGTCATGGCCTCTTGTGGCCATCAAAACATAAGTAATTATAGGAGAAAAACCTTTAAGACCATCTTTATTTATTAATGAACAATAGTTCCTGTAATACAATCTTTCAAAGAGGAGAAAACAATATTAAAGACTTACTCAAAGGTGAAAAACTCCCAGAAATATCTATTCAAAATAAAAAAAACAAACCCTAGCAAGTTATTTCGCAAGACCACGAAAATAACATAACACACTCAATTCTAAAAATGCATTTGAATTTTAGGCTGAAAATACATGTCTAAGAGCTTAGTTAGTCTCTTTCCTAACACCCCTCTAAAGCCAATCGAAGTGGAATCTCGAACAGCAAGCTTGTACCGAAGATGTTGAAGCGTATTTTTAGAAAAAGGCTTAGTTAATATATCAGCAATTTGAGTTATAACAGGTAAGTGTTAAACTGCAAGCTTCTTGTTACGCACCAAATCACGAATAAAATATATATCAATCTCAACAATCTTTGTCTTGGATTAAAGAACTTGGTTAGCATTCAAATGGTCGCAAAAGTTGTCACACCACAAAATAGAAGGATTAGAGATATGAATACGTAAATAAGAAAATAATGAAGCTAACCAAACTAGTTTTATTGTTGTTGTTGCCAAACAAACGATATTCTGCTTTAGTACTTAATCTATAGATGATGGATTTTTTTTTTGATCCCCATGAGATGAGATTTTGATCTCCAAAATGGATGTAAAATCCAGACGTAGATTTATTATCATCAGGGCTAGATGCCCAATCAGAATCAGCATACCCTTGAACTCTAAAGTGAGTTGGGTTTGCAAGTTTCCAATGACCGAATTTCAGAGTGTGCAAAAATTGCTAGACTTTATTAACACTAAGGGCGTGTTTGGTGAAGGGATTAGGGTTAAGTTAGTCGGTCTTAAGTTAAGCTGGGTGTTAAGTTAATCTGAGGGATTAAGTTAATCTGTGTTTAGTGCAGGGGTTAAGTTAAGCTGTATGTTGTTTGTTGCAGGGATTAAGTTAAAGCTGAGTATTAAGTTAACATGAGTTTGGTGGAAGTATTAAGTTAACCTGAATTTTCGATTGATAATTTTAAATTCATGTGGTTAACTAAATTTATTGATTTTTTAAAATACAAAATTAGTTATAAAATAACATTTAATTTAATGATAAAAATAAAATTTTAATTTAATGATATATTTTTAAAGTATGAAATCAAATAAATGAGAGAATAAAAAAAAAATTATTGATAAAAGTTATTTATGGGTTTAATGATGAGAGTGTAAGATAAATAATTGATAACAAAAAATAGCATATTTATATCTGAGAAGTTACAAATGCGAATTTAATTCGCCTAAAATCTAGAACTAAGATGGATTTTTTTTTTTTTTTTATAGATTTTATGAAAGTATATGGACTAAATTTTATTTTTTTCAAATCATAGGGACCAAATTTTTTGTTTCTTTAAATATATTGACTAAATTTTAGAATTTTCCAAATTATAGAGACTAAAATTTATATTTTACCATCATAAATACTAACCTCTAATTTTATCGAAACTTTATAATTTACCTCATATTATTTTATAATTGGAGTTTATTAATTAATTTAAACAAATTTATATTATTTTAGGAAAAAACCTCACTTAAACCCCAAATATATATGAATAAGAAGTTAAGATTTTTTTTTTAAATGATGTTAGATTTAGAATTTAGATTTATAAAAAAAAATTATTTAGGAATAAATTTTAAATTTTAATTTAAGTAATTAAAGAAAATTTGAAAATAAATAAAAATAGATAGGAAAGTAAAAAATAAATTAAAAAAAAAACAACACGTGGCGCATAAAGTAAAAAGTTCGTACAGAGGCAAAGGCGACGTTGGGCTTGTTCTGTCGCCGTTTCTTGTCATAGGAGACAAAATTGTGTTCCGTCACCTTTGCTCTCGCAACGCGAATTCAGCCCAGAAAAAACAGGGATTTGAACAGTGAGTTACTGTTCATGTCCGTGTTTTGAATAGTGTTAACCCGGATTTTGGTCATCCTTCCACCAAACAAGTATTAGGGGTGTTAAGTTAGTCTGAATTAACTTAACACCCCACCAAACACGCCCCAAAAGATATCTCTAATCATGTAAGGACAATGTACTGTAAAGCTCCTACAATTAATGCTTCTATATCGAGTCAAATCATGAACTACTTCACCTCTATATACAAACGGTAATGAGCCACTAATCATAGGTGTGGCTGTAGGTTTAGCATTTTCCATATTAGCTTGGTGTATCAAATCACTAATATACTTCTTCTAAGATAAGAACATACCACCCATTAGGAGATAAGATAAATCAATTCCTAGGAAGTAAGTCAGTGAGCCTAAATCCTTCAAAGAAAATTCTAGATTCAATCGAGTGATGAGTGTTTGAATCATTGAAATTAAATTGCCCATAATTAAAATATCATATACATAAACAAGAATGTAGAAATATACAGACCATGGTGTTTATATAAAAGTGACATATATGCTTTAGAAGATATAAAACCATCGTGTTTGAGGAATTCAGTTAATCTTTCAAACCAAGCATGAGGTGCTTGTTTTAAGCCATATAGTAGAAGTTCTAGCCATATACCACCCCTTGTGTAGTTTGCATATAGTAGAAGTTTTATCCCCAGGGTAAAACCCAATTGGTTGCTTCATATAGATAGTTTCAGACAATTTGCCATGTAAAAAAAGCATTATTGATGTGTATTTAGCGAATCGACCAATTGTAAGCTAGAGCAAGAGTAAAAAAGATAGAATAGTAATTGGCTTGACTACAGGACTATAGGTTTCAAAATAATCAATGTTGGCAGATTTATGGAATCCTTTTGCGACAAGGCGAACTTTGTATCGAGAAATAGACCCGTTCGAGTTCCTTTTGATTTTAAATACCCACTTGCAACCAAATATCTTTTGAGTTTTAGGTACTGGAACGATGTCTATATATTATTTTTCAATAGAGCATCATACTCATGTTGCATTGCTTACTTCCAATGTGCGCATAGTAATTCTTCTTTAACCGAGGGTGGTTAAACATCGACATATGTAGAAATATAGTAGGCTTCAGGTTTAAAAATCCCATGTCTACCTCTTGTAACCATAGGATGTTCATTTTGGACAAAACTATGAGGGAAATATTGTTCTCAGTCACCATTTCATTCACATGTAGAATTTGCTTAGTGGAGGTTCGAAACTCAAAAGGTTGAGTAGCAGAGGGAGTCAAAATAGGATTGTTAAGAGGAATTTCAGTAATAAGGGCAGGAATAATAGACTCTCCACAAGGTTTAGCTGGAGATATGCTATTGATAATGAAGATTGGATGAGCATAACATGAATATGTTTAACATGAGAGATTGGATGATTTATAGGTAAGCTCTGAGGGGAAGATTTTGCAAATGGGACAGACTTCTCATCAAATATGACATGTCATGAAAGAAATACTCGACCATTTTCCGATAGGCATTTATATCCTTTATGCATATTTCTATAACCAATGAATGTACATGGACATAAAATTCATTTTTTTTATGATTATAAGGTCGTAGAGAAGGGAGGCACTTACATCTAAACACTTTGAGTTGTGAATATGCTGGTGCAAACGTAATGTACTATCAAAAACAATTTGTTGACATAGTGTGTGAAGGGCCCCATAAATCAGACACAACAAGTTACAATGGTTTAGTGTAAACAGTGAGAGATCATGTAAAAGGAAGTGAGTGTGCCTTACCAATTGCATAGGCATCACAAAAGTTCATCGTATTTAATTTGGACAATGTTATAGGCATACACTTTTAATGAACAGATTTAACAATGCGGAAGGAAGGATGTCCCAACCTTTGGTGCCAAATATCTACTAAGTTGCCGAATGAGTAGTGTTTTTATTTATAGCAATATGTAACACAGTGGAAAAGGGGTAAAGGGGAATTCAAAAAATTTGTAAAAGATGTAGACAAACAAGATGGTAAAACAGTATTAGAACATAACAATGAAGTAGTAGACAAGTATGTATGAGGAGCTACTAGTTTTATAGATGTTGGCAAGGAAGAATCCAAGTTAAATCGGTAGAGTTCAATAAAAGGAGTCCCTCGAAGAAGCACATGTTCAGTTGTTATAGCCTTCACAAGAGAAAAGGTTGGGTGAAATTTAAAGAAGCAACATTATCTTTTGCAAATTTTACTAACAATTATGAAGTTTTTAGTGATAGAAGGAACATGGAGAAGTTATTTAGGTGGAATACACGATTATTTGATGAAATAGAACCATAGCCAAGATGAGAGATAGGCAAACCTGATCCGTTCCTAATATGAACCTGATTTTTTCCTTAATATTCTGTTCCAATAGAGAGATTACTTATATTAATCGTCAGGTGATTTATGGCTCCAGAATCTGGATACAGTTGCAATTATGGTTGAAGCTTAAGGAGGTAGCCATCACAGCCATGAGATTCATTCTATACGGATTTTAAAATGGATAAAATGGTGCAAGATACATGGAGCTATAAGAAGAACTAAAGTTTGATTAGCAAGGGGTGGTCGAAAATGATTTTGAGGTTGTGGAGGAACGGATCATTCCTGTAATAACATGGGTTAGAATTATGACCAAACTGATGGCAATGTTAACATTGAAGTTCATTTCGATTGTTCCGTGATGAACGTCCTTCTCTATTTTGATTATCTTGACCACCACCACCTCCTCGGCCACACTCATCTCCTATTCCACAAGTGTTTCTAGATTGTTGGTGAGTAGTTTCCTTTGTGGAGACTGGCTGAGTATGAATGTTTTCCAACGATTGATAGTCATCTACATTGATAGATTTGGCTTCGATTCAATTTTCCTGAGTGAGAAGAAGAGTCTAAACGTCGAGTACATTTGTTGAATTGACTAGAGCAGTAATAACCGAAACCATGAAATCGTACTTAGGTCCTAATCCTGCTAGTATGTACATGATGTCATCTTCTGGAGCAGCTAGTTTGCCAATTGCACCCAGTGTATAAATACATTTATAAATCTTTGAAAAGTAAGTACTGAGAAGAGATCCTTCTTTCTTGGCATTCAGAAGCATAGATTTCAATTTCATCACCTATACAAGACTGTGAGAGTTGAAGATTTTAGATAAATATGTCCAGATCTCCTTGGAGCAGGTACAATGAAGCATTTGCTATAATATCTCTTCGCTCATGTACCCAAGTAGCCAAACGCAAATACGACAATCATGTTTCTTCCAGTGCACATATGCTAGATTTTCTTGTTTTGTTGATTCACCATCACTATGAACTATGATTGTTTCTGGAGGTGAGCATGATTCAGGGAAAATATGCAATTTCGCTTGATCATAGCCTACTAGAGCAAATTCAATTTGAAATCACCAGAGGAGATAATTATCATATGAGAGACGAACTGTAGAGATCTTACTGCCTGGATGAATAACAGCAGTTAGAGAATCTGTTGCTGGTGACTGATCAGTGCTAACATTAGAGGCTTCTATCGAAATACTTTTTTGGAGTCATTGGACTAAAGTAGCTCTAATACCATCAATACATAAGTAATTCCAGGAGGAAAAACCTTCGAGACCATCTTTATTTATCAATGAACAATAGTACTCTATAATACAATCTTTCAAAGAAAAGAAGACAATATATAAAAACTTACTAAAAGGTGAAAAAACTCCAAAAAATATCTATTTCAAAATCAAAAAAATAAACTCTAACAACTTTTCTCATAAGACCACTAAAATAACATGACACACTCAATTCTAAAAATGCATTTAAATTTTAGGCTGAAAACATATGGCCCAAGAGCTTAGTAGGCCTCTTTCCTAACAGGTTGTCCGCCTCTAAGGTCCAGATTAGACTTGGCCAACCCTAGGGTTCAAAGCTTTCATGGGGATTCTGGCCTTTTTTGGCAAACTTCTAGAGGGGCCAGAGTGAACTTAGCCGACCCTTGAGCGGAAAGGCCTACTTTGGTATATTCCCGAGAGGTTGAAGCCTACTTTGGCTGATCCCCTATGGGTTCAGAGTGGCTTCGATTATCCTTCGAGAAGGTCTCACCTTATTCAGGTATTTCGGAAAATATTTTACCTGCAGCTTAACAAAGAAAAAGAAAACCCTATTTTCATCTTATTGGAGTATGCATCGGCAACACCCTTTTGCCCCCATCCTTCTCCTCTTTTCTTCATTGAGAAAACCTGGCGATCCCTTACCCTTGTTCGCGACCAGAACAGTTGGATCGCTCTTGCTGTCGATTCCTTGCTCGTCGTTGCAAATCCCACCGTGCGCAGCAAGTTACTGTCGTGCCTACTCTCGAGACTAATGGCTACGCTATCCGTAGTGGACCTCTCGCTGTTTGCTATCGAGGAAGCAGCAAGTCAACCTCATCACCTGCTTAAAGTTCGATGAGTTCATCTATCTCCGGCCAACGAGTGTCGTGGTCGATCATTTGTTAGCTCTATTGTAGGATCATTCTACCGTCATCGATTTTCCTCCTTGGTGAGATTTGTTAGGAGGTTTTTGTTGTTTTATTGCAACCCTTTAGTGTGTTGCTATAGATTACTTGGAGAACATCATTTTGCTAGTTCTTTAAACTCGTTTCTTGTCTTGTGGCTGTGTTGAGGATACCATTATTGAGGAACTCCATTAATAGAGTTTGAGTTTTGTAAATTAAGTGAGAGAAACCAAAGTAAAAGGCAACTAATTAAATTGATTATTTTTCTGAGACTTGTGGGACCCATGGGATATAATTGACTTTGATTATTATACTGATTAATTTAAAAGAAATAATGTAGAGTATTGATGAAACCCTTTTAAGAGATTTAATTTTGGTTATTGAAATTGATTGATGTAAAACGATTGTAGAGATAGTTTTCACTTTTAGAAATGGTAAAGGTTAGTAGGTGAAGTGGTCGAGTCATAGGGGACATAAAGAAAGATAATTTGCTTGATGACCTTGAGATTTATATTGATTTCAATATGAATTATAGTAGATTACAACTCTATTCTTTCTCATTTGATGAAATTTCAAGTTGCAGAAATTTCTATTCCAACAAATGCCCACTTTTCAAGATTTGTGCACAAACAATATGTGGATGAATCTCGAAAAAGATAATGTTTAGTCAAAACATAAGTATTCCTTGTCTCGGCCTCAAACTCAAACTCTATAAAGTGTCAACTTAATCCGAAACGTATGAATTTAGGTCATAGTTACGAGATTACTTTTGTTTACGCATTTTTTTATATTGGTCAATCAAAATTTGAAATTTGGTCAAAATTATGATTTTCTTATCTCGACAAGAAAAGATTAAAATTTTAGTAGAATATATGTTCCACTGAATTTCAAATCGAACTTAGACAATGTCAAAATTTCAACCCAAATTTGTATTTGGAATGGACAAAAATTAGAACCGATAATCTGGATGAAATTAAAAATTCTATAATTTAAATAATTAATTTTATCTAGTGTGAGATCAAAATAAAAAATTTCATCATATTCAACAAAAAGAGAGAAAAATTGAAATACTCTTCTTCTCCTCCTCCTCCTCCTCCTCCTTTTTTTTTTTTTTTTTTTTTTTTTTTTTTTTTTTTTTTTTTTTTTTTTTTTTTTTTTTTTTTTTTTTTTTTTTTT
>JBBMEG010069821.1:0-13297 GCA_037832605.1 Cyclanthera cordifolia
TGTTACCCATAAAAATGAGGTCATCAACATAAAGAGCAACAAAAATCACATTACCTCCACTCTTCTTTGTGTAAAGTGCATGTTCGAAGGGACATTGCTTGTACCTTTCTCCTTGAAATATGTATCAATAGGAGTATTTCATGCTTGTGGTGCTTGCTTTAATTCGTAAAGTGCCTTCTTCAATTTTAACACATTTTTTTCTCTAATTTTCATGTACCTGGGTGGTTGTTCAATGTAGACTTCTTCAGGCACGCCATTCAAGAATGTCGACTTGACATCCATTTGCAAAACCGACCATTTGAATTAAGCTGCTTGAGAAATAAGCAATTTTATTGTCTCTATTCTTACAATGGGAGTAAATACTTCATCATAGTCGATTCTATCCTTTTGCTTGTATCCCTTTGCAACAAGTCGTGCCTTGTACCGGTCTATCTTACCTTGAGCATTCAGCTTTTTCTTGAACACCCATTACACACAATGGACTAACTTCATTCTGGAAATTCTGTTAGCTCCCATGTATTATTGCGGACAATTGCTTTAGTCTCCTCATCCATGATTGTTTTCCACTTCTTGTCTCGCATTGCCTCTTCAAAGCTAATATTTTCAGCATTTGCCAAAAGACATACAAGGTGTATCTCACTTGTCGAATCATACAAATGTTGCAAATTTTGCATTTTGGGCTATCGTGGTTCATCTTCACATCGATAGTTTCAAAGTTTGTTGGTATACTTGTTAATGGTGCAACAATTGATGATTCTCCAATTTCGATGTTCACCTCCGTTGAATTATTTCAGTCCCACTCGCTTGCTTCATTTACTCGCACATCACGACTCATAATCACCTTCTTGCTTATTGAGTAAAGTAGCTTGTACCATTTTGTCTTTTCATCATACCCAATAAAAATGTACCTTTTACTTTGGCCTTCGAGCTTTGTACTTCGTTGGTCCGATACGTGTGCATAAGCCGCACTACCGAACACTTTGAGATGAGAAACTGTAGGCTTTTGTCCTCTTCATGCTGCTTGTTGTGTTTGATCATCTCACTTCGCATGTGGACATCGATTTTGCACATAGATGGCGTATTACACGGCTTCCTTCCAAAATTTCTTTGACATCTTTTTTCTCTTGAGCATTGACCGAACCTTATCAAGAATGGTCCAGTACTTCTTTCTCTCGGCCACACCATTTTTTTATGGAGTGTACGATGCTATAAGAAATTAATCTGATAGTTCGCCCTTGTTAGTCGTGGCAATGACCCGCCATATTCGCCATTGGCTCTGATACCAATTTGTAAAATCACACTACTTTTCTTTTCTTTGCATGAAAGACAAGACACTTTGTTTTTCAAAGAAACCAATGCTCTTATATTTCTTTGTTGTATTTCACTTTTCTTCAACAACTACTACATCATTAGAATGGAAAGAATAATCTATTAATTATAGGTATTATAATTTTCTCCTATACTATTAACCTTTCATTCTCACAACTCTTGACATTTCATCTTCTCAACTTACCCCAATTTTAAATTTTAAACCCTAAAAAATAAAAATTTAATGTGGATTAAATGTGATCGATCCAGAAACAATAAATAAATAAATATATATATATATATATATATATATATTCCTTTATATCTAACTGTTGTGGTAGGGTGAGCTGTTAAAATTCGTATAAATAATTAAAAGTACACGTAATCAAACTATTCCAACGGTTAAAAATATTGTTGAAGTAAAGTTACTTTAAAACGACATTTAAATGACAAATAATTCAACGACCTAAAGTATTATACGCGTATTCAAATGACTCCTTTGTGAGAGTATGTTTTTTGCTTTGGTTTTCTTACGTTTCAGTTGGGATGACAAATTGGAGGTTGGTCGTTTGGGATATGGAGGGTGGGGGCGGTCGTGGGGTTGGGAGAGGAAGCGATAATGGTTGGTGGAGGACATATGAGAAAGAGGAGGAAGGAATGCAAAGTCCTTGCTGGGACAGGGTGGTTCAGGAAGGGGGGGTTCAGAAGTTGGTTGGAAAGGCGAGGTCGACTGGCAAGGTTTCGTCGGAATCCTTGTTGGGGAAGGAAGGCTGTTGGAGGAGGGGTGACTTTAGCTTTACTGGCCCCACTTGAGGGGAGATATGATCTTATTTTTGTAGTTGTGTTTCAAACTGTAGTTTCTATATTGATTCCCAAAATTGAAGCCTTGGAAACAGAGGAATTTGCAAATGGATACTGACGCCAAAATTCGAAGTCTCCAATTTTTTTTACCCAAAGGTAATGGTAAACACAAGCTTCATTCTTTATTTACAGTGCAGCTGGTGGTTGGCTTGTCATTGAAGAAAAGTAAGTTGTTGGGGAATTCAACCGTCGACTTGGTTACGAATGAGGTTGATGTTGTTTGAAATGTTTGAGGTCTAGGCAATCCTTGGGCAGTCCATAATATTAAAAAAGTTGCCACGTTATCTAATGCAAGTTTAGTTTTTGTTTCTAAAAGTAAATGTCGAGGGAATGGTGTTAGCATTATTAAAACACAGATTGATTTTGATAAGTATTTCATGTTGTTTCTAGATGAAAATGGGGAGGTTTATGCATTTTTGGAATAATAATATTGATGTTTCGATTCCTTCTTATAATGATGATTAAAAGTGTGAAAGGTTTGTGGTGGTTGACGGGTTTTTATGAAGATCCCCAATCTTCAAAGAGAAACTCTCTTGGGAATTATTATTTCCGCTTAATCAAATGTTTAAGGTCCATGGCTTATTGCTGGCGACTTCAATGAAATTATGTATAATTCAGAAAAATGTGGAAGTTCTGAGAAGCCTCAGTCTCAAACGGATACTTTTAGATTTGTAGTTTAGAATTGTGATTTATCAGATATGGGTTTCAGAGGACCTTCGTATACTTAGTTTCGTTCAAAGCATAACCAGATTGTCTTAAAAGAAAGATTGGACCGTGCTTTTTGCAACACTTCTTTCTATGATTTCTTCTCGTTCTCTACGGTTAAACGTCTTGAATTTCGGGGTTATGATCATAGAACAATTGAAGTTGATATCAATGTAGTAAGTAGACCGAATACTAGAAGAGTAGGAAAAATATTGTTTAGGTTTGAAGATGTGTTGGCCTTACAAGACGATTGTAGTGAGATTATTGAAAATGGGTGGAAGAGTTTGCCTAACGAGAGTCAGGGAGATATGATTGATGGTTTGTTGAATAAGATGAATCGTTGTGCACAAAACTTGTCGTAAAATTAATAAAGCCCGATAAGATCTTTAAAATGTGATCCAGCGTTCTATAGTTAATTGGCTAAAGTGAGGTGATAGGAACTCCAAATAGTTCCATGCATATGATTCTCAAGACATCGAATATTAAACCTTCTTGCTAGTATTCACAAAGATGATGAAAGTTAGGCATGTAGCGATGACGAAATTGAGGTGGAGGTCTGTTCATATTTCAATAAATTATTCACCTCAAATGTTTCTCATATCAGCAATCTTTCAATGAATTTTTTCGATGAGGTACAACACATGTTTACTCTGGAGGATAGAGATGTGATGATCAAGCCTTTTACTGAACCTGATATTTTGATGGCTCTTAAATAGATGAGTTCGTCGAAGGCTCCAGGTAGGATGGTTATACAATTATCTTTTATAAGAAATATTAGTCGATTGTAGATTTGATTCCAAAGGCTATTCTTTTGGAGTTTCATCATATTATTACTAAATTCTGGTGGGGGGATTTGGAGTCTAAAAGCTGAATTCACTGGGTGTCTTGGAAGAAAGCATGTATGTCTAAAAATTGTGGTGGTCATGGTTTACAAGATCTTGAGTTGTTTAATCAAGCTTTATTGGCCAAATAGTTTAATCACGCTTTATTAGCCAAACAGGTTGGTGTTTATTGACAGAACCTCATTCTTTATTGACGTGGGTTTTAATGGCTAAATACTATCATTCTACAAATTTTTTGGAGGCCAAGCGGCAGTTGAATGGATCATTTTCCTGAAAGAGTATTATGTGGGGGTAAGGAGCTTTTTGAAAAAGGAATTCGTTGGAGGATTGGGAATGGGCAAAATGTTAATATTCTTTCTAGTAATTGGTTGTCGCGCTCTCCTTCGTTGCGACCTATTACTCGAGTGGGTATTAATTTGGATTGGTGTGTGAGTAATCTGCTGTTGCAAGATGGAAACTGGAATGAGGTCTTGATTTGGAGTTTATTCTGTATTGACCATGTGGAGGAGATTCTTAAGTTGCCTACCCCTTGTTTTTATAGGGAAAATTTGATGTCATGGCACTATGATAAAAAAGGCCAGTTTAGTATCAAGTTGGCTCATCGGCTGGCTTTTCAGGAGAGGCGTTTGCCTTCCAGTTATACGGATGTATTTTTTAAAAAATGGTGGAAAACTTTGTGGAATTCATGTGTTCCTAGTAAGGTACATTTCTTTATTTGGCGTATGTACTTTAATTTTATGCCTGTGAATCTTAATCTTATGAAAATGCGAGTAGTTCACTACTACAAAAGAGGGAAAAGGTGATTGTTTTTTTAAAAACACGGATATTTGGTGTCGGTCACCTTTGGTATCCGTCATTTGGTGTCAGTCTGGACTTTTGGTGTCGGTCAGACCGACACCAAATATCCGTGTTTTTAAAAAAATCGACACCATTTCTCCCTTCTAAAAAACCGGTCCAAATACTTTTTGAGTCGGTCAGACCGACACCAAATATCTTGTTTTTTAAAAAACCGACATCATTTCTCCCTTCTAAAAAACCGGTCCAAATACTTTTTGTTTCGGTCAGACCGACACCAAATATCCATGTTTTATAAAAAACCGACATCATTTCTCCCTTCTAAAAAACCGGTCCAAATACTTTTTGTGTCGGTCAGACCGACACCAAATATCCCTATTTTTTAAAAATCCGACACCATTTCTCATTTCTAAAAAATCGGTCCAAATACTTTTGGTGTCGGTTCGACCGTCATCAATACAGTATTTTTTATACTGGCTTAGCGAAAGCCTTGACAGTTCGGGAAGGACTTGTGTTGGTTTTGCAGCTTGGGTTTCAGCGTGTGGAAGTGGAAACAGATAATGAAACACTAGTAGAAATCGAAGTTTTAGTGTCAGTCATATGCCGACATCTTTCATAAATGGTATCTGACATACGACCGTCATCAATACAGGTGACATTAAAGATATTTAGTGACGAGTAAATTTAGTGACGGGCCAAAACCGACATTGAAATCCTTTAGTGTCGCTCATTGGTGTTGGTTTGGAGTGACACTAATGCTAAATGGTGTCGATCTTGACCAACACTAAACGCCTTTGTTGTCGCTTCAAAACCGACACCAATTCTATTTGGTGTCGGTTTTTGCGTCCGACATTAAAAATATATTTTTTAATTTTTAAAAAAGAATCATTCATGTGGTCCCGCCCGTTTTCATTTAAAAATTGTCTTTATTATAATATCTTTTGTTAGTCACCACTTGTGCCCGATATTAAAAGTCTAAAAACTTATATAAAAAAAACTAAGTGATGATTTGTCTATTTAAAGGCAAATATAATACAAAATGCCTTCAAAATGTCAAACCATCAAAATGTTACATAGTATTAATTTATTCATAACTAAACTCATCTTTAAATTCAATTTTACTTCTAAATTTTGTTAAATTAACTGAAATTTCGGCAACATAACCGTGTAACATAAAAATTACCAAAAAAATCTATTAATCCTATAAATTCCAGAAATGAAATAATATCCTACCAGAAATCAAAATACACAATATATAGATATTTTTTCTCGCCAGAAAGTTTTACTGAATATATATATAGAGACTATGTATGACAATATTTCCATAATATATATAAACAATATCGAAAATACTATACAATAATTAATCTTTGTTCACCAATAAAAATATACCTTTGAAGTCTACCCATTCGATTCATACTCCATCTATATATTCTTGAATGTATGCTTTCGTGGTGTTAAACTAAAGCATAACACTATATTTCGAAATTATTAAACAAATTTTTTTGAAGAATATATAAACAAAAATGTGAATGAAGTAAAACAAAAGTTGGGGTGCGCGGGTTGGATATCATCTTTCACATGAATAAGTAGACATAATATCCACACACTATTGATCCTAATTGAACAGAACACTAGTGAACAAAATTTTATCATTAATATAATAATTGTACATGACAAAAATCGAAGAAATCTATGATTTTTTTTATGTACCTTCACCGATTGTTAATTTTATAGATCTGAACCCATTTTTTGATTGCCACAGTTGAAAACATTAGGATAATAAGCTAATTGAAACAAAAAAAAACTACCAAAAATAAAAAAACTTACGTATTTAAGATATGAGCTAAACTCTCATCAAGCGTATTCTGACCGTGTGAGTTCAGAATATAAACAGTCTCATCTTCAGGAATTAAGATCACTACCAAAATCTAACGGTGCCTAAACGACATAACGATGATTATAAATAGTACCATCTTTATAGTTCTTAAGTTTAATGGTTAAATTTAATTAATTAATATATTAGATGTATTAAATAAAATTTTTATTTGATAAATATTATTGAGAAAAAATAATTTATTGGATAAATTAATTACAAATAGTTATGAGATAAATATTGAGTTCTCTGTTGTAAATATGTTGGATATATTGGCTTAAAAATGATTGGATAATTATTATTAAATTTGAGAATTATAAATTAATATATTGGATACATTAATTGGTTTAATAATTGGAGAATATTAATTAATATGTTGGACATATTAGTTGAATTAATAATTATTCGATAATTATTAAAGTAGAGAATTAATACATTGAATATAATAATTAAAAAGATTTATAGATTTAATAATATGTGGGATATATTATGATTTTGGAATTTATTGAATACATTTCAAGTAAAAATAATAAAACAATAGTACGGATTTTCAAAATTCGTATTTAAAATTAGGAAGAAAAATCTTTTTGTTTTTTTCCAATAGCTTAAATATTGGAAGTGATCAGTCAAGAAGGTCCAACGAATTGATCGAGATCCTACTTTGCATAAAGACCGGTCATAATTGATCAGATGCGTAATTCAAATCAGTTCGTTATTTTCTCAACAACAGTTAATGACCTAGAGGTTGCAGGCAATTTAATAATTAATTGAATTAATTATTAAATCAATTTTTAATTACTTACACGCTTTCGCCGCATTTATTGCATGTTCCTACTCCACAATTCTCAACAACTAGTATCAGAGGCAGGTTTTAAGTGATTGTTGTTAGAATCTTTTTATTGGTGGATTGAAATTTATATTCAATTGTTGAAATTTTGTAATTATTTTTGGTTAGAGGTTTCTTGTTTAGCATTATGATTTTTAAGTTTTCATAGATCTCTTGTAAACCCAAGAAATTGGGTATATGATTTTTCTAAGATTATTATTTTTCTATATTTTATAATTTGGAATTGGCTAAAAGTTGAAGAATGCGAAGAATAACGAAGAACGCCTAGAAGTTTTTTTTTTCTTTTTCTGTTTTCAAAACAAATTTTATTTTTTTAATACAAATCTGAAAGATTGCGACGGATCAGTAGACACAAGTTAGATTCGTGGAGCTAGGTGTCATGATCACGTTTGTCCAGTGTGTGTTGCACGTGGCCGCCTGCATCCTTATACCCCTTTTTATCATGCTTTTTTAGTATAGGATTTACTTTGCATGTCGTTGTTATTTCCTTTGTGTTTTGGAGCCGTATGACTCCTCGCCATTTTACTGTGCAAGCCTACCACATCAAATATGGGCCAAAATGTATTATAGGAGGGTATGATTTTTTGATGTTTTCTTTCTACCAGGTTATATGTTAAATGAAATATAGTTGAAGTAGTCCTTGTTGTATTTTCATATAGCTTTTCAAAGACAAAATATATTTTCAAACCTTCTTTCTCCCTTTTTCAAAAACCTTTTCATGAGGCTTGTGATAGAGGTTGTACAAGTTGTGCCACCAGCTATGCAATTTCATTTGTCTAACTTGCTCGCCGGGTTAGAGTTGGTGTCTCACGATCTCTTTGCAAAGACAAAGAAGTTGGATCATGACAATTGGTAGTAGAGCTTTGTTACCTTCATTTGGACGCATAGACATGATGCATGTCCAAGAATTGATGGTGAAGGTTGAGACCCTTGAGGACAAAAATACACAACTCGCAATATTCGAGTGTGGGCTTTGTTGCCCATATGCACGAGTGCGTTGAGAACATTGAAAATGTTTAAAGGTCTATTGCTCAGTTATTCACGAACCTTTCTGAAAATTTTAGAATGGACACTCGATGGCCTAAAGAAAGAATTTGGCGAGTTGAGTGCCAACATAAAACTCACCATGTTGGAGGTGGGGAAACAAGCTCACTTGGATGCATTGTTCTGTTGAAAAATGTCAATGTGCTTGAGCCAAAGCATTTATGTGGAGCTCGAGATGCCAAAGCTTCAGAAAATTTCATGTTCGACATGGAGAAGTATTTCAAAGCTACAACATTGTTGTTGAAGAATCGAAGGTTACACTAGCCATAATGCATCTAGGTGACGACGCCAAACTGTAGTGGCGGTCGCGTTACATGGACGCCCAAGAAGGGAGATGCACCATCAACACATGAGAAAAGCTAAAGCAAGAGTTGCGCTCTAAGTTATTCCCCGAGAATGTTGGAATCCTTGCAAAACGTAAGCCTTGTGAGCTAAGACATACATGATCAGTTACATACTATGTTAAGCAGCTTGTGGTGCTAATGTTAGATATTCGAGATATGTCAGAGAAAGACACAATCTTTTTATTTTTTTTTTGAGGACTAAAGTCATGGTTAAGGTCAAAAGTATATGAACAAAGAGTTCAAACCTTGTCAGAAGCCTATGCAATCGCAAAATGAATGTTTGATTTGAAGGTTGATGGTAACAATTAGAAAGCTCGAGACGTGAGGCAAGACAAAGCCTCCCCATGCATAGACAATAGAAGCAATCACCCTAATTCTTCTAAAAGATGGGGAGCAGGCTTGCCTTGGCAAAGCAAAGAACAAGGGTCGCCTTCGAAGCCAAGGAGAGGACCTCTAACTTGTTTTCTTTGCAAGGGGCCCCATAAAGTATTTGAATGCCCAAGCCAACCCGCCCTCAATTTCCTTCGTGTGTCACTCGGAGAAAAATCAAGGGTTGAAGAAGATGACGAAGTTAGGTGTCATGGTCATGCTTGTTCAATGCGTGTTACACGTGGCACATGCACCCTTAGACCTTTTTTATCATGCTTTCTTAGTATAGGATTTACTTTTCATGTTGTTGTTATTTCCTTTATGTTTATGAGCTATATGACTCATCGTCATTTTGACGTGGAAGCCTGTCACAACCAATATGGCTAAAAATGTACTATAGGGGGGTATGACTTCTTGAAGCTTCCTTTCTACCAAGTTATATGTTGGATGCAATATAGTTGATGTGGTCCTTGTTGTATATTCATATAGTCTTTCAAAGACAAAATGTATTTCCAAACTTTCTTTCTCCTTTTCTCGAAAACCTTTTCTCGAAAACCTTTTCACAAGTCCCGTTATAGAGGTTGCACCAGTCGTGCCACTCGCTCTGCACTTTTATTTGGCTGACTTGCTCGTCAGGTTAGAGCAGGTGCCTCATGATCTCTTTGCAAAGACAACGAAGCTGGATCTTGACAATAGCCGCAACATAGGCAGCATGCTGATGTAGAGGGCAACTTGCAGTTGGAAAGCCTGTAGCTCGGCTCATACAGGCTGATGGTGTGGCTCGTGCTGAGCAGCAACAGCTCGACTCGAACACTGAGCTGTTAAGGCTCGGCTCTCGTAACTGGTAGTGACTTGGATTGGTTGGGCGCTGATTATTTGTAAAAATTAAAAGCCTCGCCTAGGTCAAACAATATGCATCCCTAATGCAATACCATGCTAAATCGTTGCAGAATTAAACATTGTTATTAATTATGCAACTTGAATTCTAATTATTTTAATTCTTTGTTTCATTTTGGGTATAATGGTTATAATCAAAAATAAAATTAATTGGTATATCAACAAGGAAAATCTCTATATATTTAAAAAATATTTTGGAAAATATTTTAAATTGAGATTAATTAAAGATTTTAAAATTAAATCATTAATTATTGGAAGATTGTTTTGGGATAATTTTGAGAAATCATTAAATTTGGTGTTCATTTAAATATTAAAATATTTTTGGAAAATATTTGAAAAATATTTGAAATGGTTTGTTCTTGCCTTGTATAGAATTCCTAAAAATCGAGAAAATGAAGACTCAAGATATGTCTTGCAAAGTAAATAGAATAGGATTGCATTTTTATTTAGTTTTCTACAATATGCCAAACAGTAAATCGGTAATTAGTATTTTAAATTATATGTTACTTGTTTGCATGTCTTGATTGTTGCATTTATATAGATTTAAAATCCCACGATAGATTTAAAAAGATTCATGCATCCTAAATATGTGTTAAATATATTAGATATATTTAAAGAATTGGATTTTGATTTAGAATTGTTCAGCATGTAAGTTTCACAAAAAAAATATGGGATGTTTATTTTACTTGATTATGCTAAATGTATGGATTATGTATGTTATTTTTGAAAAATAGTTTTTCAAAATAGAACAAAAAATATACATTTTAAATATGCTACAAAAATGAATATAATTTTTTAAAATTGTTTAAAAGGTGTAGAGCCTAATCATCCATAAAAGTGATTGGAATTAATAGGATTATTTATAGTCACTTGATTCTTTAGTTAATAGAATTGATTAAAGAGCAATTTGATTATGTACTGATTGGTAAGAAGAGAATCTTGCCTAAGGACGGTTCTGCCGAAGGATAGAGGTACTTGACAGTTTATGGAACTCTCTACAAGGGAACGCGACCTGGGGGTTGAATGGCCATGATTTGTAGATCACTTTGTCCGGCTGAAAGAATGTGAGTTTTTAGTTTAAAAACTTGGTAATTCACATTAAAATCAACATAACCAATATAGGTAAAAGATTGAGATTTGGATGAATGAGTTTAGCCTAGTTCATATGAGTGGGAGGGAACCATATTTTAAAATAGATAGTGGAAGAATGATTGGTGTCAACTGATGCTACGATCTTCATCAAAAACTACATTGTGAGATTCAAGTGGAGCTACATGTTGGTAGATTTAAGTTGACCCCCTACGATAGGTGTTCACTAGGATCAATATCCGGACGAGTTTCTCGAAATGGATAGGACTATAATTTTAATAGGTAACTAACCTACCTACGATGACACTTACTCATAGAGATTGATTATTTTGAGTTGATGGACTACACTATTAAGGGATTGGTTAAAGAGTTTAGCCAAGTCCTAGATCAAAAAATGGTAACGGGAACCATAGAAACAAAAGTTATCATGGTATTTGGTTTTCGGTTGACAAAGTCTCACACGAGGAAGGAGCAATTGGCCTATCCTACGACGGTACTTGCTCTAAATCTTTTTAGTTGTACCATGGTATTAATAATTATCAATAGTATGGTTTTCTGAATTTTAACTTGAAAAGTTATAAAATCATTTTTATACCAAAACCATGAATGATGTTTTGAAATGGCAATAAAATTGAAATGTTGTTTAAACTTTTAATCAAGTACAAAGCCTAAATCACTAATCTTGATATTGTCTATTGACAAATGAACCAAAGAAAATCCAAACTACATGGAAAAACAATATCAACACAATTCTTGTTGTTGGACGACGAGAAGCTTGTTGTAATAGATGATGGTTCTTCAGAACCCATAGCCTATGCTACACAAAATCTATTTTCAATGACATGGTGCAAATGAAGAGGTTAAATCTATATGTTGGCATACGTCTCGAACGTCTCAGCCAAGAAGCCTAAGAGCATGGCCATAGCTTATGACAAGATGAAATCCCTACATTGGATGTTTGGGTAGTCTTTGAGTCAAGGAAAGGGTTGTGTCATTAATAAAATTTATAATTCGAAAGTGAAGGCGAGAGCGTCAATTTTGGAAAATGTTCCCCAGATGATGACGTGCTTCAATATTGCATAAATGAATAAGGCTAAAATAAACAAGGCCAGTAATGCGAAATTTATTCTTGAAACACTACTCTTTTATATGAACTTTAAACTAGAGACAAGTGTTATCTTCTAGAAGTTAAGTCAGGAGCTTGGAGCTCTGGGACAAAGACTAAGGGTTGAACCTCAAAGGCTAATATATCAAAAGAGAAGGTTGAATAAACGTAGCACACCCAAATTAAAATATAGTCAAGAACAAAAAGGATGGAAAGTGTTTCCATTGTTAGAAGCTCGGTCCTTGGAAAAACATTGTTCTAAGTACAAAGAAATTAAGGAAAATTACAACGATGGTAAATTAGATTTACATATACTTGATATTGCTTGTGGGAGAATCTTCCAACTCCTGGATAGTTGATTCAAAAGACATCGAATATGTGTATTCTTCATTTAAAGAAAGTGACTATTCACTACTACAAAAGAGGGAAAAGATGACAGCCAATCCAATTTTTTTTAAAAAACACAAATATTTGGGGTCGGTGACCTTTGGTGTCAATCATTTGGTGTCACTCAGACTGACACCAAAGGTGACCGACACCAAATATCTGTGTTTTTAAAAAAAGCGACACCATTTTCCTAATAGAAAATTGGTCCAAATTACTTTTGGTGTTGGTTAGACCGACACCAAAGGTGACCAACAATTAATATATGTGTTTTTTAAAAAAATCGACACCATTTCTCCTTTCTAAAAAATCGGTCCAAATACTTTTGGTGTCAGTCTAACCGACACCAAAAGATTGGACCGAAACCATTTCTTCTGTTTTATTTTCGGTTATATTTTGAAAAGACTGATCATCTTCCCCTCATTTCTTCTCTGTTTTCTTCTTTATTTCAACTTTTTCTCCCTAATTTTTATCGAAATCCTACTCACTTTTCAAGCATTTTCTTCTTCTTCTTCTTCCCAAAAACTTCATTACTTTTCTTCTTCTTCTTCTTAGCTCTCTTTTCTTCTTTACCCGCAGCCAAAAACTACATTTCAAAGGTACTAATTTCTTTGTTATATTTTTGCTATTTTTTAGTTTGCTATTATTCCATACCTTTTTATAGTGAAGTTCTTCTAAGAAGACAAATGCTATTTTTTAGTTTGCTATAGTTTATGTATTTTGTTTAGAGTAATACTTGCCTCTAAGAAGGCACACTATAGCAAATATCTAGGGTTCTTTGAAATAAAGGAAGTGTTGGTGTTTATAGCAAATATCTAGGGTTCTTTCAAA
>JBBMEG010069832.1:0-13296 GCA_037832605.1 Cyclanthera cordifolia
TGAATCAATCCTCTTGTTCCAAGCTCGTGGCGCTTGCTTAAGGCCATATAAGGCCTTATTAAGTCTGTAGACATTCTTCTCTTTTCCAGATTGTATAAAACCAGGTGGCTGCTTTACATAAACTTCCTCGTCAAGTGGGCCGTTAAGAAATGTCGATTTGATGTCCATCTGGTGAGTTTTCCATTGCTTTTGTGCAGCTAAAGCAATGATCAATCTCACAGTTCCCATTCGCGCTACAGGAGAAAATATTTCTTCATAATCAAGGCTTCTCTTTGCTTAAATCCTTTCGCCACCAACCTTGCTTTGTACTTGTCAATTTCATCATTTTCTTTCACTTTAATTTTATACACCCACTTCACATCAATTGTTTTGTGTCCTCTGGGAAGATCAGTCAGTTGCCATGTGTTATTTTTCTCAATTGCCATCAATTCTTCGTTCATAGCCTTTTGCCATTTGGGATTTTTAATAGCATCTTCAAGTTCAACAGGTTCTGTATCTGCAAAAAAAGCAAAGTGAACTAATTCTCCATTGTTATAAATCTCATTATCGAGATTGACCTCGTAATCTTGAAGATATTCTGGTTGTCGTCGCTCCCTTCTTGGCCTTTCTACACTAGTTGCAATTGGAGCTGTAACTTCAGGTTGAACTACATGTGTTTCTTGAGTGGCTATATCTTCTGCATTTGCATCCTCATTCAAAACATAAATATAACGTTTTTTGAATCCGTGTCACCTATTGTATTCCAATCCCATATCTCATCTTCTGCAAATGTAACATCACGACTACAATCACCTTCTTTGTCATTGGATTGTACACCCTCCTTGCTTATATCCAATGAAAACTGTCTTCACTGCCCTATCATCCAACTTGGATCTTGTTGCCCTAGGGACATGAGCATAGACAATTGATCCAAATATCTTCAAGTGTTAGACATTGGGTTTGAGTCCACTCCATGCTTCAAAAGGAGTTTTGTTAGGAAGACTGCTAGTAGGTGATCTATTCAACCGATATATTGCACGTGATATGGCTTCAGCCCAAAAATAATTTGGCATACCTTTTGCTTTAAGCATGCTCCTGGCCATATCCATGATTGTTCTGTTCTTTCTCTCAGCCACTCCATTGTGTTGAGGAGTGTAGGGAAAAATAACGTTATGCTGCAACCCAAGTTCTTCACAATCATTCGTAAAATCATTGGACTTGTATACACCTCATCCATCACTATGCATCATCTTGATTAATTTTCCACTATGTCTTTCAACAAATGCTTTAAATATTTTAAAGCAATGGAATACCTCATCTTTGTTCTTCAACAAATAAATCCAAGTTTTTTTTGAAAAATCATCAATAAAGGTTAGAAAATATTTGTTACCTCCAATTGATGATAGGTTCATTGGGCCACAAACATCTGTATGAACTAGTTCCAATGGGAATTTTCCACGCCAAGACTCATTAACAAAAGGTATCCTGTGATTCTTTCCAAAAATACAGGCTTCACATAATTGATCAGGGTGATGAATATTGGGTAAACCATTCACTAAATTATGTTTTGAATGTTTTTCCAAACTCTGAAAATTTAAGTGCCATAACCAGGATTCATCATTCACTATAGCATTTAGGCACTTGAAATCACCTGTATTAAAATCTACTGGAAACATACGATTTTTTGATGAAAAGGTTTTAAGGATCAAACTACATTCCTTATCAAAAATTGAGAGTTGATTTCCAGAGGTATTCATCACATAACCCTTTTCGGCTAACTGTCTCATACTCAACAAATTACTTTTCATATCAGATACGTAAAAAATATTTGAAATGTACCTATGATCATCATTCTTCAACGTGATAAGAATTCACCATTTTCTAGTCACCGGAATGAACCTTCCATCACCAAATTTCACTCTTGTGCGAAATGATTCATCCAAATCTGCAAACATTTCTTTATCACCACACATGTGATTTGTGCAGCCTGTATCCAAATACCAAGTCTGTTAGTTTTGTGTTTCATTTGACGTAGCTACTATTAATAATGCATGATCATCCTCGCCATGTTCATGATTATAATCTTCTTGAGCATAATTCGCAGCTTGATTGTCACCTTTTGATCTGCACTCATTCGCATAATGGCTACGCTTGTGGCAATTATAACATTCCACATTTGATATATTATACATACCTCTACGTTCTCTGCGACCACGTCCTTTTTGTTGCCACGTTGAATTTGAATTCATATTGTTATTTGAACCATTGCAATTTTTCTCATCACCAGCATGATTTTGGCCACCACGACCTTTGTTGGAATAATGACCACCACGTCCACGTCCTCTGCCTCGTGAACTATTGTGTTTGTGATAGGAGCTACCAATTGAGGCTTGTGCTTGCAATGCCTGTTCAATTGGTTTTTCAATTTTGCTGTCATTCATCCGTTGCTCATGCGCTCACAGGGAACCTCATTTTAGACAAGTCATTGGCCTCTTCAATGGCAGCAACAACATGTTCAAATCTGGGAGTTAAAGATCTCAAAATCTTTTCCACCTTTGTTTGCTCTGAATGAGTTTCCCCATTGGTCTTCATTTGGTTTGTCAAGGCCATAATTCTATTGATGTAGTCATCAATCGTTTCTGTCCATCTATTGGCATCTTAGAGTTTGAAGACGCACCATTTTAATTTTTCATCACCTTTATAAGAGGTTGACAAAATAGTCCAGGCCTCACTTGAGATCGTTGCTCCTTCGATCTGCTCGAATGTCTCATCATTCATCCTTAGTGGATCAAATACAACGCCTTCTTGTCTTTCTTCCTCGTTCACGATGTGCTACTCGTTGGGCATCAATTGCATTTTCAGCTAATGCAGAAACTCCATTTTCCACAATATCTCATAATTCATGGTAATCAAACAGAACTTTCATCTATACAGACCACCGACTATAATTCTTTCCATCAAGAATTGGGACGAATAATTGGCTAGAATTATTCATGATAACAGATAGTTTTGCTCTCATACCCATTGTTGGAAAAATAATAACTAACACATAAAAAGAAAATTGTATTTGGGAGGAAGTATACATAAATAAATAAATGTATGAATCATATTTGATTTTTGTTCGGCCATATTTATAGCCAAATTACATCGATAAAAATATAACACACCAATCCAGCACCATGCCCACTACTCTAAAAACCAGCTGGCCTTAAATTTTATTGATTACACTATCACACGATTACACGATTAAATAAAATATTAAATCAGAATTAATATAATAAATTATTATTTCAACCAGAAGAACAAAGACAAATTCTTCGGATTTTATTAGATTGAGATAGGTAAAGTTTGAAAATTTTATTATTTTGCGTAATATATGATATTCTGACATAAGAGATTAAAAAAATAAGTCTATTTTTTAGAAAAATTGCACAGATATATTATTTTTTTGAAAAATATTACGGAGTTCTTAATAAATGAAAATATTTGGAAATCTATTTTTCTTTAATTTTATATTATATTTACTAATTTACCCTTGTGCCTCCGTTCTCCCTTTCCTCTTTCCAGGCGAAAGCTCTCTGCCATACAGAAAACTACGAGGATGCATTTCTCCGACAGTTAATGTAACTCTCCAACGATCGTAACTCACTTCGATCTCATTGCTTTTCATTGTCATTTCGATCTCGTCGTGAAAACCTCCCACCGCATTTATTGCGTTCCAACAGGCTGCCGTTGACCAATCAATCGGCTGAATGAATTGCTTCCGAAATCTTTCTGAGAGAGGAGGCCGATTGAATCAAAGATGATATAGTTAGGGCTAACAGAAGAAAGCGAACAACTCGAACCGATGCTTTTCTTGATCTCATCGTCTTCTCTTTCCCCTGATGATTCTCAATTGCTTTGGTACGTCTTGGATTTTAGACGTTTACCCTTGTGCCTCCATTCTCCTTCCCTTTTTCGGATGCCAAATCTCTTTTCAGTTGTCGTAGATTTCCTTCTCGTCTGATAGAAAGCAACGAGATGAAGCTTCAATAACGACAACCAAGACGACGGAATTGACGGAGATCTGTTCTACTCTCCGTTGGTAGATTTGCGATGAGTGCGGAGTTACAGCCGGTCATCTGAGTTATACTGAGAATCGTATTTCTAAAACTTGCTTGTTAAGTATTATTGTGTAGCGGAAGATGAGGTAATTAATTAACTAATTTTGTATTTATAAACACTGTATTTATAAATAAGTATTAATGAAAATGTATTTATAAATAATATTATATTTATAAATACGTATTCAATACTATATTTTATAAAACAAATACATTATTATAATATCAGATAATATTATATTTATATAATAATATATATTTATAAAAAATAATATTATATTTATATAATAATATATATTTATAAAAAATAATATTATATTTATATAATAATATATTTATAAATACGCTTTAATAATACTATATATATAAATAATATTAATTAATAATAATAATACCAAATTATAGAATTTTTTTAAAAACACATAAATGTGTAATACTTTATGGTAAATGCTATACTTTTTATCTTTTCCCTTAAAAAAATTGCCAAAATTAACTCAGTCTAGTTTTTATAGATAATAGCAACTACGTAGAGGTAAGATAACCGATATTTTTTAGCGAAATTATACAGACGTTCAATAAATTCAATATTAGAAATGACTACAAGCTTCACAAAATAATAAATGCAAACTTCAACGTTGATCGATGAGTTTTCGATTCAAATCTGAAATAAGTCAGGTAAAGATTGAGTCGTTAGATGAATCATGGTCGCAACAATAATGTTAAAACGACGATATAAGAGAATCAAGTTCTAATATGAACCTTATCATGTGAAATGAAAGAAAGATTTAAAACCCAATATCACGAAATTTGAACCAAAATCATTTATTGTTCGATATCAATCAATAACCATGTTCAATTGGTTAATTTTTTTAAAAAATTAAAAAGAAAAATCTAATAGAACATAAGTGAAGTAGGGACCAAAACTTAACGTAGTAAATCATGATATATCAATTGAATAGAAACCTCAGCTAAATAAATTTAGCATTAATATGATAATCTATATCAGATAAAATCATGGATTAACATGCCAACCAGATGAACAAATAATAGCTAAAATACAAAATGAATTAGACAATGTGGAGATGAATAAAAGACAATACAAACCAAATTGTACAAAGCATACATAAATTGTAAAACTTAGATTCGTTATGTATACATCCAGAAATAGTTCTAAAATTTGAACATCAATTTATAGAAGTTAGAGGACAAAACAATGAAGTGGATCAACATATAGGTAATTGCAAAAACCAAATGATATACATAAACTCAGAGATGAACTTACACTTGTTGGAGATGAGTTGAGTGAAGAATGAGTTTAAAGGAAAAGCGAGAGGGTTGTTTGGTGGACACAATTTATTCATCACTTACCATTAAATTAATTCCAAAGATATACTTATTTAGCGGATTTTAAATGGAATGACTACTAAATAAATTTTGACAGATGGGATAATAAATGAGGTAGTTTTGGCCAACATTATAAACATTCATTCTGATCAAACACTTATGAAATGAAGTTCCTGAGGATTCGCTAAGGAGAAAGAGATCATAATAATTGCAAAAACATCAACCAAATATGCAAACGGAGCCTACATGCGAACAATGAAGAAATATGAGTATCGAAAAACATCAACCAACATCAAAATCAAATTACATAACATTTTAAAACAAAGAAAATTGAAGTTTTTTTTTTTAAATGTGGTACATCATCGTGAAAATCTCAGTTAATGGTCCTTACAACGAATCATAGAAAATGGTTAAAGAAAACTTATCTTGACCCGATCAATCCCCATCATCCATGAAGAGTCCACTGGAGTCCTTCCAAGAAGTTATGGATAAGGTCAATTTGAGTACATGTAAACCCAAAGCATATCGCTTCTACATGCAAATCTAAAACCCTTAAAGATGTGGTCAATGTGTTTAAATCTAATTATCTAAATCTAGTGCTGAATCGAAATATAGGGAGCTTGCATTGTTCCAATTGAAATCATATGCCTTTCAACTATGTTAAAGGAACTAAGTTATGAACTTTCGCCTAGTCTTGTTGTGTGATAATACCAGTGCAATATATATTGCCTCCAATCATGTTATGCATCAACGAACCAAGCACATTGAAATAAATTAACATTTTATTTGTGAACGTGTTATCCACGAACAACTGTTGGTTCAATACGTACCCTTTGATGATCAAATTGTTGATGTTCTTACCAACCCTTTGGCAATCACTAGATTTCAAACTCTGCATACTAAGCTCATCGTCTTGTCTTGCCCGATTTGCTTGAGGGGGGATGTTAAACCGTAACATTAAAGTAATTTAAAAATAATTTCTTATAATGCTCTTTTGTCTTTTTGTACTACTTTCCACTTTATCCAACAACTGTAGTATAAATATTTACTTTTATTGACCTTATGATATAGACAATACAACTTTTCTCTAGGCTTCTGTTAAGAACCAGAGAATAAATAAACAAAAGATGACACTCACCTCAATTAACACTTTAATTTTCTTATTCGATACTCCAAAATGTTACAAGAATTATCTATTTAAAGCTTGGGTGAAATTACCCTTTTGCCCTTTACATAAAACCCATTAACTAGTGGTCTATCACTACCCGACCCTCAAACAACCACCTTGTCCTCAAGATGAAAATCGGGGAATTATTCTTTGATGTATGTTGCATCCTCCAAAATAGCATCATTGTCATCCGTATTGTCTCACTTAATCAACACCTCGACCTTATATGAATCATTAGGGGCCTGTGCAAACCCAACAAGTCCACCGGTTGGAAAGATAAACTCAAATCAGCCCTTATATTTGCGGGCAAACCAGTAATAGCTAACATCAGCCCCAATGCTTTCGGTTGTTGAGAAACATGAAATACTGGGTGAATCTTCGCATCCTTAGGTAATTCCAACTTATATGCACTGCCATAATTCGTTCCAAAATTTGGAAATGGCTCACGTAACGAGGAGTCGGCTTCACATACATGCAACAAAAAAGTGTTCCTTGGTGATAAGATCTTATTTTCAAATACACCCACTCTCTAACTTGAAACTCTATATCACACCGTCTAGAATTGGCTAAAGCTGCTATAAATGATTGTTCTTGTTGAAGATTCTCCTGAATGAGTTTCAATTGCATATCCCGGTTAAGCAACTGCCCATCTACTACTGCCATAGGTGATTTGGCGTCACGGTAAGGAATGATCCGAGGGGGAGGCCGTCCATAAACCAACTCAAAAGGAGTAGACTTCAAACCTGAATGATAAGACATATTATAACTAAATCCCGCCCATGCCAACCATTTATACCACATAGATGGTGTTGTCATCGTAAAACAACGAAGATATGTGTTCATTCCTCTATTAACAACCATCCGTTTGAGGGTGGTAAGCACTACTGAATTTAAGAACTGTCCCTTAGGCTTTAAAAAGTTCCTTTCTAGAACAAACTAGTAAATGTGGGATCCCGATCAGACACAATTTATTATTGCCTACCATGAAGCCTCACAAATTCTTCCAAGAACACATCTGCAACCATCACTGTAAATTGATGTTTAAGGCTACAAAGGGACTGTATTTTGTTAAACAATCCACCATAACCATTATCGTATCATATACATTGGATCTAGGTAAACAAGTCACAAAATCCATGAAGATGGCACTCCAAACTTGTGTCGATATTAACAATGGTTGTAAAAGACCCGCCGGGGCAAGGGTCTAATGGTTCGCCTGTTGACATATCCTACATGCTTGAACAAACTCGCGAACACCAGACTTCATCCCTTTCCAATGAAATTCCTTAGCCACACGTTGTAATGTGTGTAACGATTCTCCAAGTTCTCCCATATGGGATGAATGAAAACATTTCTAACAATAACAAAATCGTGGTGAATCTGCCGGTAGCATCACCTTACCTTGATACTTCAACAAACCATCTCTCTAATGATAACCCATCTGGACATCTCAACCATTTTTCAAATCATCCATAATAGATTTAAGTAATGAGTCATGATGTTGTTGATCTATTAAATGTTGAATGTTAATATTGCTAACATAAGATAAAGTCGAGCATTCTACAAGCTTGGAAACTTGGGATAAAGCATCTGCAACCACATTGAGTCTGCCTGGTTTATATCGAACATCAAAATCATATCCCATAAATTTAGCCAGCCATTTCTGATAGTTGCCCTTTATCACACGTTGATCCAAAATATATTTCAGGCTTCGTTGATTTGTTTTAACCACAAAATGCTTTCCCCAATAAATATGGTCTCCACTTCTGAACGACTAACACAATAGCCAAAAGTTCTTGTTCATACACTAGTCTATTCCTATGAAAATGAGGCAAGGCATTACAAAAAAAAAAAAAAGCAATTGAACGATCGTTTTGCATCAACATCGCCCCTACACCAACGCCTGACACCTCAACTTCAATAACAAATGGTGTACTAAAATCAGGAAGATGTAACAATGGCACTAAAGACATATCTTCTTTCAATCTCTCAAAAGCCAACACAACCTCTGCTGACCAGGCAAAACTATCCTTCTGTAACTAGTGTGTTAATAGAAAAGCAATTGTACTATAATATTTCACGAATGTTCTATAATACTCAGTCAAACCCAAGAAACTACAGAGATCCTTAATATTTCTCGGAACTGGCCACTTCTTCATGACCATCGCTTTTTCGGGATCGGCCGTCACACCATGCTCAAAAATAATATGGTCTAAATACTAGACTTTCGATAAAGCAAATTAATATTTCTTTCTATTAGTAACTAACTTATTCTCCTGAAGAACAGCTAACACCGTACTTAAATGTTGCACATGATCTGTAATCGCCTTACTGTAAATTAGATGTCATCGAAGAATACCAAAATAAACATTTGAAGATAGGGGTATAACACCTTGTTCATCAAAGATTGAAAGGTTGCAGGCACATTCCTTAACCAAAAGACATCACAACAAGTTCATAATAACCCTCATGAGTGCGAAATGTCGATTTCTCAATAAACTCTTCTCGTAAAAAGATTTTATGATAGTCAGATTTCAAATCAATTTTAGAAAAAACCACAAATCGATACAAGTAACCTAATAGCTCATCCACCACTGGAATAGGAAACTGGTTAGGGATCATCGCGTTATTTGAAGCACGATAATCAATGCAAAATCTCAAACTAACATTCTTCTTCCAAACTAACAACACTAGACTCGAATACGCACTATGACTAGGCCTTAGGAATCTTGCCATTAATAATTCCTCCACAAAATGTTCAATCTCTATTTTTTTGACTTTGAGCATAACGATAAGGACGAACATTAACTGGTCGTGTACTTGACAGTAAATCAATATGATGGTCAATGTCTCTAAAGGAGGTAAATTTTGAACAAGAACAAACACCAAATCATACGCCTTCAAAACATCCTGAATACTCTGAGGTATGCTGCAAGCAATCAGATGACAAATCCCTCGACGACATATAATTATCTGTATTTAATTTCACCAAAAAAACCCTTTTTTCAATTACAAGGTTTTAATCTTCATCTTTAAGGACACCTGAGTTCAAACTAAAGAAGGATCACCTTTAAGCACTACAGAAGATTTACCCAACATGAAACTCATCTCCAACTAATGATGATTTGTAACAATATCTCCCAACGATGATAACCACTGAACACTCAATATTAAATCTGCAGTTCCCAATATCATCGGAAGAAAATCCTGAATAATTATAATATCTCCCAATTGGACCACTACTCCCTTCCAAATCTTAGACCCTCCAATAAAGGATCCAGAGCCCATCATAATTCCATATCCCTCACATTTGGTTACTTCCATTTTCTATTGATTGACAATTGTCGATGAAATAAAGTTATGCGTAGCACCTGAATCAATCAAAATCATTACTGCTAATTCTCTCACTCGTCCTTTCAATTTTAAAGTCTGAGAAGAATCCAATCCCACCATAGTGTGAAGTGCCAACTCAACAGTAGGGGATTCTTTTTCTTGAACACAATCCATTTCCTACAATTCAGAATCACATCACACTCTACTATATATTCTTTATCAGAAGAATCTTGATCCATCACCACTTCCATCTCTTGAAGCTCTTTTTGTTTGCACTTGTGACCAGGGAAATTTTTTCTTCACAGCGGAAACACAAATCACGTTCCCTTCGTGACTGTAATTCAACATCTGTGAGCCTTTTAAAAGGTATGTTCCCTGACTTGTTAAACATCCCTTCCTTATGAACTCCAGCACCAACGCGATTAGTTGTTGAATTCATGGTAATAGTTCTAGAATTAGCATTCAAACAATAATTTCCCTTATTAGTGCTCACTGATATCTTCTCGGCCACTGATTTCTTAATCGTAAAATACTCTAGTTCATTCCTAATTTCCTCTACTCGTTCCATTAATGGAATTAATCCTTTTGGAGCTCCAACTAGAATATTGACTTGGATATCTTAACGTAGTCCTTGAACAAACTCCCCTACCAAATATTCATCATCCAAAGCAATCACAGCCGAGAACTTCTCAAATTTCTCTCTATATTCCTTCACCGATTTATCCTGTTTCAACAACAACAAAAAAATGCTCGTGCAAGCTTCCCATTTTCTTGGGTGTATAGTGACGCAACAACGCCCTTTTAAACTCCTCCCAACTCTCAATCCACCACCGCCCTTCAGCCCATGTGTACCACTTTAACGCCACTCCTTCTAAACATAAAGTCCATGCCTCCATCTTCTCCGCTTCCGACTACTTGTTAATTGAAAATTATCGCTCCACTTGTTGATGCCACTCGTGCAGGTTCTCCCTTCCAAACACAGGTACCACTAATTTGCAAAACCTAAAATCGAATATCGACGCTAATGTTTTACCCAGAGTCGTTGCTACCATCTCCGATGGCAAATCTCCACCAATCTTGGAATCTTTTGTCGTTTCCCTTACGTTCTTGTGAACTACCACACATGACGCCTCACTCCGATCAACTTCTGAATGCCCCACTAGCCTATCTTCCTTCAATTAAACATGAAGCAATTGCATACTATCTGCCATCATCTCTACTACATTCTTCGAAATTTCTTTCTTCTGTTGCGACGCTAGTCGCTCCGTCGCTTTAGATATAATTCCCTCTGAATTACCGTCGGAATTGCCTTGCCAATCTCCCTTTGAATCGTATCTGGAATTTTGCCCAATTTGTGTTTGATAGCCTCCATTCTCGCTTCCATTCGCGTTAACATTGAAGCTCAAGATTTTGACACTCTGATACCAAAGTGTTAAGAACCAGAGAAGAAACAGACAAAAGACAACGCTCACCTAAATTCACACTTCAATTTTCTTATTCGATACCCCAAAATGTAACAAGAATTATCTATTTAAAGTTGGGGTGAAATTACCCTTTTGCCCTTTACATAAAACCCATTAACCCCTCCTATTATGTCATTCATACACATAACCAACTAGTGGTGTATCACCTTTTGTCCCATCACCTCAATTCTCTCATTTCTTCTTACTGCTATTAGAAGTAAGAGATTATTTTGAGTGTTATAGATTTTAATTTCAGTAATAGATCATTTGGTTGATGGTTTTCGTACATATGTTGTAGTTAATAGCTCGTTTAGTCGATTATTTTTGTAAAAGAATTGCAAATAATAACTCGTATGGATGAAGTTAGTAATGAGTGATTATTTTGAGAAGTTAGAAAAGAGTATTTAGAAATGAATGAGTATATAAATGATTATTAATGAGTGATTGAAATGAATGATTAGAAATGAGTGGTTAGATATGAGTGATTTAAAATGAGTGATTAGAATTGAATGATTATTTGTAGTGATTAAAGTGTTTGTTTAAAGAGTTGGTTAGTACAAATTTATTTATAATAGCTCGGGAAACAAACAACCCATAATTTTTTAATTGGGAATGGTAATTCAATTGGACAATGTTTAATCTAGAAATCTTTAAAATAATAACTATATAGAATTGACTTAATGTTTGTCGAGTGTATTTTTTAATGGTTAATTAAAAGATATGGTTGTCTATATATATTGTTTAACGAATGAAGATGATGTTCATGCCAATTTCTTATTTATATATTTTCCTTTTGTAAAAATATTAAGATTGGATATTGTGGGCAAAGATTTCTTAAAAAGCATCTTTAAAGATTAAAGAAATATTTAAAAAATAACTGAGAAGTTAATTTTGAAATGTTGATTGGAGTTAAATATCATCAGCAAGAACATGAAATCCTTGAGTCCAATTTGCACCTTCTTTTCCCATGCTTTTGTGTCACAAACAACCAACAAAAACAGACCCTCTTCTGTCTCTCCATCAACTCATGCCCTCTTCCATGTGGACAGAAACCAATCCCCCAATCATTCTCAATCATTCTTTTTATATATATATATATATATATATATATATATATATATATATATCACCCAATCGAAAGGTAATTAATATGAGCATTAAAAAATGTTTAATTTTAAGATGTATTAAAAGTGCAACCATAGAGAAAATAAAAATTTATAAAAAATTCAAACTAGTTTAATTCAACTTTTGTATCTATTGTTTAAATTCAGTTCATGCACCTTCTAAAAATCTTCAAAATTATCTTACAATTAGGTTATTATTCAAAATTAAAATAAATGAATCTCTATAATCTTATCTATAATTCGGAATTTAATGATGTGATCTTTCTTCAAAATTATTATGCTAATTATCTGATCAATTTTAGTAATAAAAAAAAATTAATATTTCAAAATGTAATGACTCGAACTGAAATATTAAGATAAACTAAAATTTGATTTTAGTTTTATAATTTAAACTTTTAATGACTTGAAAAAGTTAAAATTTATGAAAAAGTTAAAATTTATCTTATGTCAAAAAAAAGAACTTTATAATTTTATCATTTAAAAAAGTTCAATTTAAGATTTTATGTTTTGTGAAAATCTAAAAAAAAATAAAATAATAATAATAATAAATATATATATATATATATATAATCATAAAATAAATATATTAAAATCAATTATTTATGTGTCGATAATTACTGTATAAATCAAAGAATTGGTTGGACGACAAAAACACATGATTAACTTACCAGATGAATAATTATCTACCCATATTTAAGTCTATATTGTAACAGACCGGGTTTTTCGTCTTCGCTTACAAGGTCAGTTTCGTACTTTAAGGGCTTACCGGGGATCCCGGAAGT
>JBBMEG010069843.1:0-13296 GCA_037832605.1 Cyclanthera cordifolia
GAGGTTATAAATAGCCTATGGAGGATTAGGGTTAGGGTATTCCGTTATTTCATAAATTGTCTCGCAAGGCGAAACTATGAGAGTTCCAAAGCCTCTCAAAAGCCTTAGGGTTTGAATGAACGTTCCACATTAATTGATTCCTATCAGGCTCCTTAGGCTTTTGTAAAATACTTAGTGCCCCTTAGGCTTTTGTAAAATACTGAGGGGAGGGGTGTATTGAGTGGGGATGTCAATTGGTTCTGAAAGATGGCCAAAAAAAAAGAACTAGAGAGTTGGCATGCAGTCTGACAAATTGTAGGGGTTCCACTTGTGGATGGTGGATTCGAATTTCTAGTCTTTTAGTTGATCATATATTTCTTAACAAGTTAGTTACATTTAATCTGGTCCTAACTATTGCATTTAAGTTTACATATTGATGTAATTGTATAGTTCTGTCGAAGGACCATGATTTATTTCATTACACCCCAGGAATTGATCACAAAATTTAATCGTTTTCTGTTTGCATTAGTCACATTTCAAAATTTAACTGTTATTAAGCTAATAACTATGTGTTTAAAGTGATGTTCCATCCACATTAAGAATGGAGTTTTAAATCTAGGATTCATTTCATTGATATATTGCCTATATGGTTTTGGATTTGAAGCACTATAGCTGTGATGACTTCTTTGGTGGCTCTTAATTCTATGGCGCCAGCCAGCTGAAGTTTCATTGGGTCGAATGATACGACAGACCTCTTGTAGGTTCGGTGCTGTGTGTCGTAGGTATTCTGACACTTATCTTTCACGACCACGAGCATGAACACCACGAACATGATGGTTCCATAGGTGACAACTTGCATAGGAAAGTTATTGTACTATGAGGGTATGTATGATCTTATCCTGCATATACTTATAAACCCTGTATTATATGCACCAAGTTAGTTTAAAGGTCAAATCTAATGCTACTAGGCTGTTTAGCGGTCAGGAAGGCATTTGAGGAAACAAAATGTCGTGGGTCTATTCATGGTGAACCCATAAATTGATTTCCTACATTGTTTTTTGACAACGAATATTGTAGGTCAAACAGTTTTTTCATGTATACATATGATTAATTGAAGTCCGAACTACCATTGGTTCATCTAGTGGTTAAGAAATCATCGAGGAAATAAAATGTTGTGGGCTCAATCCATGGTGAACCTATGAGCTGATTTCCTATGGTTTTTTTACAACAAAATAGTACTATAGGGTCAAATGGTTTATTTCGAAAATAGTTGAGACGTGCGTAAATCGATTCTGACACTCACAAATATATATAAAAGAAATCTTGCTTTATCAGTTTTGTATTTTGATCTTTGAAGGTGATTGCATTTTGACCGGATTATCACCTAAGGGCATAACTGGATTATCACCAAACAATGAACCAATGCGTCATCGATCATTTTTGGTGTTTATATTGGTATTCAAACTTAATGAAACATCGTAAGCGGAAACTATAGTAAATAGTTGAATTTAGAGCTAGGCTTACATGAATACAAAATATTGATCTTGTGGTACATCGTTTAACATGTCAAGTTGTTTGTAAGAGGATAGATTATACTTTTCTTGGAAGAAAAAGAAGGGTGTGTGTGAAGAAAGATTTAACCCAATGCTCAATAATTTCTTCTTAGTGATATGATTTGAACCAGCCAAGTGACATACAAGAGGTTGACTTCTTCTTTGCTGACTACTATACTTGGAAAGATTCAACCATTTTCATTATCCATAATGCCTTGTGGTTTAAAGAAAATCCAAGTGGTAAGAGTTTGACTTTTTCCTCTTATTATTATTAGATTATGATTATGATTATGATTATTACGAGTTTGGTAAGATATTAACTTTGGTTGCTGGAAAGGGGAGGTATACCTTTTTTTTTTCTTTCTACATTTTCGTTATGATATTAATTATTCAAAAGAAAATCGGCAGAATTAAGATTTGAACCTAGAATTCTCTTTAATCAATAATAGGGATATATAAAAGATTCGAGAATTCGAACAACTTGGACTACCTAACTCAAACTATAAGAATTGGATTAAATTATCTTTATTTGTGCAGAGTAGGGTTATAATTTTATAATTTTTGTTGAGTTTAGTCGGTTCTAGAATATGAATGTTGGAGATTAATTAAGAAAATATCTTCTTAGCAAATATTGATACAGGAGATGCACCTATACAATTTGTAATCTAGGTTCAAGTATAATATCATGTATATTTTCATCATCTGTTTACATATTTATGAGAATATGAGTTGAGTTTTAGGAGACTTACCCAACTCGAGAACTCGACCCAATCTAATCCAAAAAATATAGGGTTAGTGGAGTTGGGTTGCTCTAATACATAGGGTTGATCAGGCTTCATAATTGACCTTGGGTTGGTCCAAAAAATTATGAATTGAGTTTTTTTTTTCTTTTTCTTTTTTTTTTCTAAAAGGAAATAGGAGAGTTACACTACTTGATAACTCAATCCAATCCAACCCAAAAAAATGGGTTGAATGGGGTTGGGGTGCTCTAATGCGTAGGGTTGACCAATCCAAAATTTTGAATTGATCCAAAAAATTCTCCTAATCCAACCCAACTCGGACCATTAAGCCCTTAATCAATAATTAAGATTTTTTTTAATTAATGATCGATCAATTTAACTTACTTGAATATATTTATTTATTGTGTTACTTCGTGTGCATTTTTTCCTTAAAAAGTTAATATTTACTGTGTCCTTTTAGATAAATCATGTCCTAATTGTTCATGCACTCCATTTTTTTTTCTTCAACAATGTATGCATTGTAAATTTTTTATAAGAAAATATGTATTAGTAAATATTTATTTTATTATTCATCAAACTTTTCTAAACACATGAATTATTGTAAATAAAATATAGATACGTATTTGTATATAAATTATATAATTACTCAAAATAATCAAACTATTTTATTTTTTATTTTTATTTATTGTAACTCATCTCTATTTGAGTTTTTTTCATTTTTTGTGTCTTTTATACAAAATTCTGTTGATATATTTATTTTGATTTTTTTTTGTTTAAATAATCAAATTTAATTACTTGAATTTATTTATTTCATTTATTTGATAATTTTAATAAAAATGTACTACATTTTAGATTTTATTTAAATAATAAATGAAATGAAATAAATTCAAAATTATATCTTATCAATAAGAGAAAAAAAATATTAATTATATTAGTTAAAAGTATTATATATATATATATATATATATATATTATATAACATTTATTTCTTTCCTACCAAACACTAAATTTATTTTCACTTTTCATTTTTTTTCCATCCATTTTTGTCATAGTCGAATATGTCATAAATGACTCTAAATAAACTTTCCATTACTATATATTGGTAAAAATTCATAAAAAAGAATAAGTATAATTTGATTCGCATCTAGCTAAGTATATGATGAATGACATAAATATTAAATCACTCACATCTATTTAATAAGAGTATGTCATTTTATACTAACAAAGCAATATTATTGAATTTCAGAAAAAAAAAAACTTGGTAATGTTCGATTTTAGTTTATAAAATTAACAAAATTGTTAATAACATGATATAATGTTAATTAAGATGATGATTAAATTAATTTTAAGTTATAATGATTGGAGTGATTATTTTTCAAATTTAGAACTATTAAAATGTCACATATACGATTGGTATTGCAACCAATTGTCTCAAATGGGAAAGATATGGAAAAGTTATGGGTTTAAATGTCACATTGAATTCTAACGTCGGAAATTTAGAGGCTTTCTAGTATTTATAAAATATATATGATACTCGTCTCACAACAAAATTAGTTTTGAGATGAAATTTTATATTATCTAATAAATAAGAGCATAACTCAATCAACATAAACGTTTGTCTATAATGACAGTTTCAAGAATTACTCCATCAATAGTAGATATTGAAATGTTATATATGTTAGACATCTTAAATACTCATCATCGATTTTTCGTTTTTTTTTTTAATCTTATAAATCTGTCATAATTTATTCATGCATGTGTTTTAATTTGATTTGTTTGACCCGTCATGTTTGCATCTAATTATATTAGTAATGCATCACAACCAATTAATTGATATGATGTCTTTGGTGATATCAAAAAATAAAGTCATGAGGACATATGTCGAAAGTGGACAATATCATACTCCAATGTGGAGGATCACGTGTAGAGTAGTTGTCCCCAAAAAATGGTATCAAAGCCATGCCCTTTCGTAGTCTCTAAAAAACTCGTCGAATATTAATTGCAAAAAGCAAGTCTAATCATAAGCCAAATTTGTTGTTGAGCTTTCAAAGTGGAAGTGTTGTGCTCAAATAAAATTCTGTTAGATGGTATACTCAATAAGAACAAACTTGTGGTACTTTGGTCAAGAGAAGAATGTTAAATATTGCAACCAATATTTGTCCCACCATATAAATTAGAGAGGAGAAAAATCATATTTTTAATAGGATGATAATCACCACAAACCATAAGGGCATGTGCCCAATATTGACAATAATATACCGTTGTACTTGTAGAGGATCCCTCCTCAGGCATAGTTATACCAAATAAAAATTTCACATCAAACGCAACATAAACTAAAAATGTATTTTCCAATAATGGAAAGATCCTGCTTCACATTAACCTTTTCATACTTGTTAAACTAAAGAAAAACAGTCGATTGTTTTATTTTTATTTAGCATTAACATTTTTAAGGGCCGAAACTTTCTCTCTCTATATATATAATTTTTTTGAGTTCGCCGATTATTTAAGAGGTAAACTCGAATTCATGATATTTTAAGCATGAAAATAGTATATATGGATCATAATTAAAGAATTAAATTGATATTAATGTAAGTTTTAAATTAAGAATTATTTCATTTCTAATTTATTTTTCCTTTTTTAATTCAACCATTGTTACAAAAGAGATTTTTTTTTTTTTTTTTGACATTTCCATTTTATTTATTCCATCATTTCTACCACTAGAGTTTAGGGTTAGGATGGAGACCTTACTACTAGATTATTATATATATATATATATATATATATAGATGAACTGTATCAAGGTAAGAGTATTTATCACAACAAAAATTTGATTAAGTCCAAATTACGGAAAAGTATATCTAAAAAAAACCAAAACAGATTTTATGGTTTGATATTTAATAGCCTAAAATTTGGGCGTTTATTAATTTCAAATTTGAACTGTTTGACTTTATTTTGAAGTTATAAAAAAACTGGATTATTTGCATTCAATTGCAACCCACAGGTTCGAATGAAAACAGTTTTCAACGTTATTATTATTATGTTTTTGAATAGTTTTCAACGCCTTTTTTTGGTTATATATTAATTATTTGGTTAAACTTCCATTTTGATCGATCACTCATAATTTTAATACTTTCATTGGTTAGTGAGACTAAATGTAATTTTTGGCAGGTTGAAAACTTGAGTTTTTAATTTTCATACATTCAAATATATAAAAACTTACACTTTTATATTTGGTATTATTTTATTTATTTATATAAAATTAAAAATAATGAAACAAGAAGGTTTAAAGAAAAAAATAATAATGAAATTTATAAAGTGGACTTATGTCAGCTATAAATGATACGTAACTTTGTTGTAAATTCAAGGAAAAATTCCACAAATTATGGCTTAAATTATTAATTTGTAACAATTAAATTGGGAAGATTTTAATTAGATTAATTATGTGTATTAAAATATGATCTCAACTTAATTTAGGAAAACTAAATTATTTTCTTTTAAATAAAATGGTCTTCTTCAACCTTTTACCACTTGGGAAAGATTAAATTCCTTAAATTAACAAATCAGGTTGAAACTCCAATTTTGGAATGGCGATTCTCCTTTGTTCCAATTATCGTTCCCTCACTTTTCTGATCAACACCCAAAATTGTGGCTTCTAACGTAACAAAAAAATTTCCCCTAAATTTCTCTATTTAAATTAAACTTGAAGATAGATATTTATTACCACACTGATGGATCAAATAGCAAGTTTAAAATTTTATTTGTTACAAGTCCCATTTTTAAGGGGTGTTTTTGCAATTTATATAACCTTAAATTCAAAAAATAAAAAAAATAAATAATAAAAAAACTCGTGATGTTTCAAAAGGTTCTATGATTGGTCAGTAATATAAATTATAATCATAATCTAAGTTTTATTTTGTACACTTTTGTTGATATGTTTTATATTTAGAACAATTATTTTGTGATAAGGTTGTAGCATTTATGTGTCTAACTTTTTGGGTATATATATATATTATTATATAATTGAAGAATAATTAAGACATTACAAATTTAAATTCTCTAATTCTCACGTTTAAATTTAGATTTTATTTTATTCCAAAGTATATTAGGAAATTTATTTTTCATCGTAAAGAAAATCGTGTATAGTGTATAATGATTACAAAAATTTAGAGAAACAATTTAACTTAAAACAGAAAATGAAAAAAAAGACAAGTCTTAATTTAATCCCTACCATAGCTTCACACTGTAATCGCAATTTCTGGAAACAATTTTGGCCGCCGCCGTCAACTGATCCACCGTCACATCGCAAAATACCTTCACTCTAATCTTCCAACTCTTCACCGATCCTATCTTCAACTTAATCGGCGCTCGAATCTCCACCTTCAACGCCACCGCACGCCGATTCTGCGAATCGATCAGCGCCTTACTCGCTCTGCTCGACAGATTAACCCCGGAGCCTCTCACAGACGATCGAAACACACTGACGTTCTTCGCAGGCTGGAAGAAATTCGGCAAAACGCCGTCGGAAAGCTTCTCTTCGGAGAAAAAGATTTGGATCGAACTACCTGATTCGTAATAGATTCCGATCTTGTTGTTCGGATTGTCCGCTCGAACGGCGACATCGAATTCAGGCGAGATCGCGGAGGAGGAGGAGGAGGCGGTGAGGTTAAGTCCTCTAATGGCGATGGAATCGATGGAGTAATTAGGCGATTTAGGGCGAACGAGTAAGTAAAAAATCGCGACGGCAATACCTAGAAGAACCAGGAGGATTGCGAGGAGAGCGAGAAGCCAGCAGAGGCAGCAGCGGCAGCGGCTGCGCCGGTGCTTGCGGTTAGTGTAGAGCTTGAAGCGGTGAGCATTTTCGGGCGGAGGAACGCGGTATATCTGATCCTTGGGGATCTTGATGACGTAGGTGCCGGGAGCAGGAGAAGGCTTATCGGCTGCCGCGGAGGGAGAGGGAGGCTTGGAGTCGGAGGAAGTGCTCGGACGGGGAGACTCGGCGGGATGGACGCGGTCGGCCATGGGAGGCGGAGAGAGATTTGAAAAATGAGGATGAAGAAGAAGAATGAACAGAGAAAGAAGAGGGGGTATATATATAATGGAGAATTATATAAAAAATAAAAGAAATAAAAAAGAAAAAAAGTGAGGTGTACAGTTAAATGTTGGCTGTCAGAGATTTGAAGAACGCGCTGCAATTAGCCGGACGCCGAATACGTCAAAATGAGGCAGTCTCTTTCACGCGCCTTTTCTTTCTTTCTTTCCATTTCTTCTTAATAACTTATAAAAAAAAAAAAAAAAAAAAAAAAAAAAATATCTATATCTCTATATCTATATATTACAACTTTGTTAGAATTTAAAAAAAAAAATGGAGGACTAAGTTTTAAAAATCTAGAATTTAGTTTAGAATTATAGAATTTAATCTATATGATTTGAAAAAATAAAATTTAATCATTTGATAAATTTTAAAAAATAGTCCAAATTATTTGTAAATGGTAAACAAGTTAAGTAGTAGATGTACTTTTTTGATGTATGAATTAAGGGCGCATTTGGATATGGCAGGTTGAGATGAGAAGGGATGAGATAAATTGGGATGGGAAGGGAAGGGTTAGTAAGTCTGTGTTTGAGGTGTAGGGTTGAGATGACAAGTGTTATGAAGTCTGTATTGGGTGCAGGGTTGGGATATGAGGTGTTAATTTTCTTTTTTCCAAATATAACTTAAATAATTTTTTTTGAATATTATAATTATTATATTAACTACCATGTTCAAATGAAATTATAATATTATAAATACTAAATTGGATTACTTAATTAATATTTTTCGAAGCTAAAAATAAATGGTTTTGAAATCCAAATTTTTGTTGATGAAATGTGTTTACAATTTCTATATGCAGTGTGATAAAATAATATTTATAAAATTGAGTGACAATTCAATGTTTTAAAAATAGAAGTGTTAAATATTTCATATATAAGAACACCATAGCTTGTGAAAGAAAATTATAAAGGGTCCGAACAAAACATCGAAAACCCAAACTTCTCCCTCTCATCCCATCATTCCATTACTTAACATTATTTCTATCCATTCCGAAGCACGTATGTGCAATAATTACGAGTCATACGTTTATCAAGCTGAAGGAAAGTTGCTACTTTATCTCCATCACATGCCACCAAATGCACCAAAGCAGTTTGTTCTTCCTCTATAAAGTAAGTAAGAGATTTTATTTTCTTAATGGTTGCTTCTCTGTTCTTACTTATTATCTCATGCCTCTGGATTTGCTACTTGATGGCCTTGTCCAACTTTTCTTCAGTCATCTGAGTGTGCTTCTTCAGAACATTTAGTAACTCTACATCTTTTCCTACCCCTCTTCCTTTTACTGCCACTAGCCCTGGATTGACTTCCGCCTTGACTTGCGTTACCCATTTCAACATTATTTGGAGATTTCGGGTTATCAACATTCATACTTGGTCCCTTAGTGGGTGTATGATACGATTGTGTCTCAGGGACATAGTAATCAGGCAAATTAAGGTCTAGGAAATCATCAGGCATAGCCTGTCGACTAGTCTCCCTTGATGCAGCTGTTTTGGCTGTTGCAACAGTGGGATTAGTGTGAGTTTTTCCTGTACTTCGATCATCTCTGAATATGTGGGCCAGTGCTTCCAGATGTGGGAATGGTTTGTTCCAAAGGTACCATTCCCGTTAGGATGTGTCTATAAGAGAAAATGACACATTATTAGGGAAGAGGGACATATACAAGATTAGATATCATGTTGAATATGATAAACGTCAAAAAGTAAAATACCTTCAACCATTCATCGAAGGTGTCCTTCTCCATTTCCACACACTTCCTGTCTTCGTTCCATCCAAAGCCACTTTCTGCGGGGCCTAGCATCTCCTAGATACCCTGATATTGTTTCTTGAATGTTCTAACTTTACACTCAATACTACCAGTATTTATTCTTGTATTGGGTAATTTCTCTTGCATGTGCGCAAGCAATGCGTTGAGGTACCCTGGTTTTAATGTGCCACCAGGTGCTGTGAGGTGTTTTGACTCTAAGCCCATCATGCCTTCGATTAAATAAACATCTTCGACTGGTGTCCACTGGTGTCTTGAAAATGTTCTATTCGCGCCTGACATTGCACTGTAATGGGTAAACAATATTAATAAATTTGTGAAGCCTGAATAGAATAACTTATGAACGAAGCATTGCAAACAATTTTCATGTATATTGACGTACAGTTAATGATATTTTCTAGTCATATGCATTGATTTGAAGTTCGACAAAATGTTATATAAAGGATTTAAGCAGGAAATCACCAAGCATAAAACATTTGCTTGGCAAGCATTTCTCGAGACTGACTCCACTCATCGGTCACCTCTATTAAATCTATATTATCCGGCTTGATACATTCTCCTTGTGAAGTAGTGGAAACTATATCCTGATCATCAAATTAATCAAGCGAACCTTCGCCCATCTCTCTTATAATGAGGTTATTAATGTAGCTTGTAGCCATAATAATGTGACTTTTCGTTTCTACGTCGTAGTTTCCCTTCTTTTGTAATGTTGACCAAGTTCCTTTCAATCTACCGAATGCTCTCTCAATTATGTTGCGTGCCGAAGAATGTCTCCTATTATATAATTTTTTTGATGTCTTTGGAGCATTAGCAGCGCCCCTCTAGTTAACTAGGTGCTACATTTTCTTCTCTATATGGTGTAAGAAATCCTTCCGCATTAACATAGCTCGCATCACATAGGTAATAAAACCTTGTCGACCGATAAACGTGTATTAAAAAGGATTATCATGAACTTCGAATGTGTTGTAGTTAGGAATGATGTTTTTCTATATTACTGCAGGGCACTTTCAAGCCGCCCGGTTGTGATAGAGAATCTCGTAGTACTCGAGAATCCGTTGTTGAGCCCTCGAATCCCGCAGATATGAAAATAAATTCTCCGGTGGGCGAACAAACACCTAGAACATTTGTTGCCAGATGACTTTTCCTCGTTCAGTATCAAGGTTGGTCAACGGTCGGCACCTTAACTTCAATGTAAGTGTCATCTAATGCACCGAGACAATTCTACAAAAGTATACTAGTCAGACTCGTTCTTATTGTCACAAAGTTAGTAGTATATCATTATTTCCTCGAACCACTTCCATTAATAGTGGTTGCTCTGGCTCGTTATAGGTTTTGGTTTTTTTTAACAGCTCCTCACGGCACGGTAGTATTGCTACTAGCACTTCATGAAAATGTCATGAAACTGTTTCCCCAGACCGCGCCCACTGAATTCGGACGATCTGATTTTTGACATCGTGCGCACAAATGTATAAACACATTGCAACCATCTCTTGTAAGCCAACGCACCTAGTAGGCCTTAGGCCACCCCTCATAGTTAATAGTGCACATAGTTTGTTAAATGTTGATATATTCAATCTAGTAAGTTCTCGACACGTTCTATCATTCTTCGTTGTTTGATAGAAGCAATTCATACTTCTCATCGTGTGTCTCCATATTGCTGGCTTAGGTTCTTCCTTCTCGTCCTCATTATTACCATACTGGTCCAGCAATGAACTAAGACCAAGGAATTTTTGGCTACTATTTTTGGCTTAGGGTTTCAAGAGCCCCTACGTTTTCGGTGTCTTCTTTGTTTGACGTCATGTTACTACTTTCGTTTCAAATCGCCTATAACAATAACTACCACATAAACCATGTATGTTACTTTGAAACTAATATCATACATATACTATTTTAAGGGTAAGTTCAATATAGGTTCAATATAGGTAAAACTAATATCGTACATATACTAAAGTTCTAAATATTTAGAAGTTTTGCAAGTGTTTAATGTAGTTAGATTTCAAAGGAAAGTTGATTATGGTTGAATTCATTCTTTATAGGGCGCGTTTGGATAGGGCGCGTTTGGATAGGGCGCGTTGGGATGAGAAGGATATTCAAAAAAAAAATATTCATTATATCACGTCATTTATACAATGATACACTTTTTTCAAACCATCATAAATTTTGAAGAACCATTACCATTGATAAACATATTGAATATGTTGAATAGTACTTTCTTTTTTTACTATGTTGATTACAAAAGTTAACATACTGATAAAAGTTTTTTCAAATGAACATTAGTTTTTAAAACGACTATCGTACATAAACTACTTCTTTAACAACTTGATTATAGAGTTCATTTTTACAATGTTCATATAACGAGGAACTTAAGTTCATGTTAAAAAGTACAAACTAGAAATCATGATTAAATAATCTTCAAATTGTCATAAATTTCTTAAAACTTGGATACTTTAGAACGAAATTGGATGGAATGAAGTTGATTATTTAACTAAAATGGTTACAAAGCTTTGTAAAATGATAAAATACACAAACGACTTCTAATTAATAACGTCATTATAAAGTGATTTATTTAACTATTCAAACTTATTACTTTCTAAACCTACATTACTTTTTAAAACTTAAAAGTACTTTTCAATCATGATTACTTTTTAAAACCTCAAAACTTAATAATACAACTTTTTCAATTCGAGAAAGTTGGTTACTATTATTCAAAAAATTATGAAGTCTAATTTTACAACTTCATTATACTTTCATTATAAGGGAAAGTTGATTATAGTTTATTATTTAACTATACTTCTTTGAATGATATACTTCTATGCAAATTTTCATTACTTTTTAAAACCTACAAACTTAAAGGTACATAACTTTTGGAATGGTTATTAAAATTCATAATGACAATGAGAAATTTGGTGTATGAAGTTCATATAATTATAATGAGAAAATTGAAGTTCAATGTAGGTAGGTTTTAAAGGAAAGTTATTAATACTTCACTTTTGAAATATGTCAATATAATGATCACCTTCTAGTATAATATCCTACATATATTGAATGTTCTAAGCAGTTGATTTCAAGTTAACATTTTCCAACTCATTTCATTATTAAGGTTCACAAACTTATCAAAGTTCATAAGTTCACTAATCCTTCATATAATAATAAGTAGAAGTTTGTAGTCAAAATATGTGGAATATGTCAAGTAAGTGCATATGAATATGTCAAATATACAAATATGTCCAAAACATTAAATTCGAAGTCCATAAGTTCGATACAACATGTCCATAAGTTCAGTTCATACAAACATTAGGTAAGAGTTTAGTTACAACATGTGACAACCCGGTCTTAACACGTAAGGAAACCGAGGTGTCAAAACTATGCATGAAATACTTTTAAAAATTTCGGTAGAGTTTCCCCTAAAAATGGAGAAACCGCACTTGTAAAAAACAACATAACCTGACTTTTATAAAACTTAAACAGACATCCTGCAAAAGAGTTTCAAAACATCCTACTAATCCAAAAGTCAAATACCGAGTTGAGCGCTCGTTTTAATACAAAACACATGACAATACCAAACTGATTCGAAATAATGCATATACAAAACTATGCAAAAGTAAGGACTCGACACGTGTCAACAACTAGTCATTTCCCCTCCGGTCGCCTAGCTGCCTCCATCAACCGTCCTGGTATAAACCCGCACTTGTGGATGGAAGCCATAGCCAATATGAAACGAAGGGTGAGTTGTGAAACTCAGTAAGAGAAACTCGCACGAGTATGCAAGCATATAATGACGAAAGCAAACATGTCTTGACAATTAAGTCTATGAAAATCACAACAAACGAAGGGAAGACATCCCAACTCCCGAGAACCCGAGTCATCTGGCCCGATGACCCTGAGACAGTTCTCGAGGAGAGGCCTCACCGGCCAATGCCGTGAGACCTGGAAAGCCACTACCCAAACTCTCCCGGGTACAGCAGAGTGCCTAGGGGCAAGGGTCAACCACTAGAGTCGCCCAGGCTATCTTGGGTCCCTCCGGTACAGTGGGGTCAATCCCGAACACATCAGGTACCACACACGATGTCGAGCCGAGAGCGATCCAACCTGCTAGCGTGGCGCTCACTTATGCCTAAGCAAATTCGGCTGCTCACTGCCTAGCAAGTTCCCGCTTCGACTCTTGCGATGAGGGAT
>JBBMEG010069854.1:0-49437 GCA_037832605.1 Cyclanthera cordifolia
AATATTATTGATGATGACTCGTTCACCTATACTAGAAATGATTATGAGGGTACATGGATTAATAAATAGGTTAGTGACTGTGATGATGACTCGTTCACTTATTTATTTATCATTCTGAAGATAATTTAACGAATTATCTATTTTTATTAACATATCTTCTCCTTGATAGGTAGATTAACACCATGTCTAGCTAGGATAACGATCATGATGATGGTACACCCGTGAGCACACCTGCTCGAAATAGGTTCACTAGAGGCGTAACAGTCTTGCGTGAGCTCGCTAAGGAAAGAATGGCTGGAGAGCGGCAGGTAGTTCAATATAACTTAATGGGTTAAGAAGTCGGAGATAGTACGAAGAAACTACATAGTTATATTGGTGTATGTGTCAAATCACATATACCTCTCACCTACGATACTTGGGCAGCTGTCCCCGATCAATTAAAAGAGAATGTCTAGGATTGCATAAAGGTAAATACTTAACTAAATATTATCATGTATTACATACTATAACTAACCCGATTTTATTCTATTTTAAATATTATTTTAATGTTTAGCACATTACTAATGTGTTCATTAAACACAGAAAAATAGTGAAGAGCAAAAAGAGAGACGTAATTTTCTTAAATATTCTCACCACATGGCCATAAAGGGTTATGCCCAACTCGGTCATGAGCTAGTAAGAGTTCTAAACTTTAATATATTATATGTTATGATTATTTTATTCCACTTTACTAATTTATTGTTTGGTGGATTTATGGTATAAATATTAAAACCGATCCATCATCATGTGCACTACTATGGATGGAAGAGCGAAAGGGAAAGAATAAAAAGCATGTCGATGAAGCCAAGGTTGAAGCCTCCAATCGAATTGTAAGGATGTTTAATTGATGGTACAACTAACATTTCAAATCTCTGATGGATTAATTTTAATTAATTGATAATATTTTCATTTCAGAATAAGTTGGGAAATGCACATCGAGGTGCAGATATTTTGACTGAAACCTTGGGAACACTCGAGGACCGAGGACGTGTTAGTGGCGTTGGTCAATTTCTATGTCCATCTGCTTTTTTCAAAATGACTCGTCCAAATGATAGTACGGGAACACCCGAGCATTAAAGATATGTTAGGCAAGTTGGTTGCACTCATTGTATGGGAAGTAATCACGATCAATCACCCCCGATTTTGGGAGAATAACCAATAAGGCAAGTAGAAGAGATCACGATCCATCCCGTTGTCGAAGACTTGGGAGAAGTAAGTTGCATATTATTAATTTCATTTCATTTCATTTCTTTTATGTTTTTTAAATTTCATTACTCTAACTATGTGTTTCTTTGAAGGGTGTGGCATGTCAACTTGCCATTGAAAATGTTGACAACATTGTTGTCGTTGGAACAATGTATGAATCGAGCGGTGCACCTGCTAAGATTCATGGCCTTCCACTAGGAAAGTACAACGCACGCATCCTAGTGATTTTAATAATTAGAAATAACGAGGATTTGGACCTTACAATTCCTCTAAACGATGAGCTTCAATACCTTGGATAAGCCAAATTTATTGTCATAGCCGCCAGTTCCAAACAAAAGTAAGAAGGTTGTGTCAGATACACAATCTCATCAATCAGGCATGACGCTTCCAACCGTAATCAAGTTGGTTTATCACTTTGCTAAAAATGGTATGAGTGATAGTGACATGCTGCCAATTGATTTTACTGAGAATATGTTTTGATTTCACAACAACTGCTTCCTTGCGAGAGAAGACATTTTGCAGTATTGTGAGATGGAAGAGATTTGACTACACTTTCATTATTTGTTACATTGCGTAAGTATTATATCATTTTCAATTATTATAACAACTTTGTTACATTGGTTTATTACTAACGTTTCCTAAATCTATTTCAGCTACATTTGGGCTACTTATGATCAACAGATTCTTGATAACTACTTACTAGTGGATGGTAGTAGTTTTGCATTGATTTTGGAAAAACAAAATCAAGAAGGGCAAATCAAGAATCTGGCTGATCGTTTTGACATGATTACAGATATCCATCAACGTTTCTTCTTTCCCTTTAATACCGGTATGCATTTTTAAATTTTAAACTCTGTAGCGTGTAATCTATGAAGATGGTACTGTTTAGTGTAGTCCTAATTCCTTGTAATGTCATTTTAGACACCATTGGATTTTAGTAGTCCTAATTCCTCAAGATGAGACTGTTTATATTATGAACTCACTCGGTTAGAAGGCGCCCGATGAGAGTTTAACTCATATCGTGAATATGTAAGTTTTTTTGTTTTTGGTAGTTTTTTTGTTTCAATTAGCTTATTATCCTAATGTTTTCACTTTTATTCTATAGTTCTTATCGATTGTGGCAATCAAAGAATGGGTTCAAAGCCAAAAAAATAATATGGAAATTAGTGGCGGTAGTAAATAAATCATAGGTTGATTTCTTCGATTCTTGGTCATGTGAAATTATTATTAATGATAAAATTTTGGTGATTAGTACCCTCATCAATTGGGATCCATAGTGTGTGGATATTATGTCCAACTTTTCATGCGAGAGATGATATCCAACACGCGCACCCCCATAAATAAACTGGAAGTTTTTGTTTTACTTCATTAACAATTTTGGTTTATAAATTATGCGACACTTTTTGTTTACTAATTTCAAAATATTGTTTTATGTTTTAGTTTAACTCCACGAAACCATACAACAGAGAAGATATGGATGGAGTACGAATCGAATGGGCAGACTTCATAGGTAGATTTTTATTGCTGAACAACGATTAGATATAGTGTAGCATTTTGAATATTGTTTATATATAGCATTGTTCTCAAGTTATAGCATTGTACTCAAGTTATAACATTTTAAATATTGGATATTGTGTATTGTTTACTAAAGTAGTTTCTATATATATATCTATATCTATTCTTGAAATCTTTATGGCAAGACAAAGTCTCTTATATTGTGGATTTTGATTAGTAGTCTCTCTATATCATTTTTGGAATTTACAGGATTAACATAAATTTTTTGGTAATTTTAAAGTTAGTTAATTTAACTAAAGTTTGAAGTTATATTATGTTTGTAAAGATGAGTTTAGAGGCGAATACTAGGTAAAAAACGTTATGCTAAAGTGTTTGTATAGATGAATTTTGGTGGTTTGACATTTTCAAGGAACTGTTTACTATTTTCCTTAAAATGGACAAATCATCACTTAGATTTTTTTTTATACAAGTTTTGATACTTTTAATATCGGTCACAAATTGTGACCTATTATAATAAAGCCAAGTTTAAATGAAAATGGTGACCCACATGCATATTGTGGTGACCCATAAAAATTTGTTTTTTAAAAATTAAAAAGGTTATTTTTAATGTCGAGCACATTTAGTGACGAGCAGAAACCGACACCAAAAGTTTTTGGTGTTGCTCCAAACCAACACCAATAAGCAACACCAGAAACTTTTGGTGTCAGTCATCTTGCGTAACACCAAGACTTTTGGTGTCGGTTTCTACCTATCAATAAATGTGTCTGTCACTAAATGTCTTTAATGACACCAGTATTGATGACTGTCATTTGACCGACACCAAATATGAATAATGTCGGCATATGACCGACACTGAAACTCCGATTTCTACTAGTGTGTATTGTAAAAATAGCTGAGTTGCACATAAATTAACTTGATCAATCACAACAACTATAAGCAAGTACAAAATGAAAAATCACGTGATAAACATAACTGCTGTTCAAATACATTTTCTTAATTTATTAAATCACCTACAAAGCTTACCAATGGGATATTAAATTGATCAAACATTGAGTACCTCTGGTTTGTTGGAAAATAAAAATTAAGCATCTTTGTTAGAAAATAAAAATTAAGCATCTTATCTTAATTAATATGGTATTAGAAAAACATGTTTTCCTATTGACAGGTTTATGAGAGATGAGTTTCACTTTTCTATATGAGTTCTAACTTCTCTTAAGTTTATGAGATACGAGTTTCACTTCTCTAAATGAATTATAACTTCTCTTTAAGTTATGAGAAGTGTTTATGAGATGTATGAGTTTCACTTCACTAAAATTTATGATTTCTTAAGTTAACTTTGATGAAAACTTAAGCTTACGTTAATGAAATTTCAACATTGGTCCTCCCTCTACCTACAAATATGAACACATTTGTTCATCACAAATGTGTCAAAGTGAAAGAGAAAGAAAAATAAAGAAGCTTGAAAAACACATTCAAGCCTATATGCAAGGAGAGAGATACCAGTATCTTCCATTGAAGCAATTGATAAAAGATTTCAATATCAACAACAATTCTTTGTTGAATATGAAAGATTCTTGCATCACGATGTCGGGAGGTATATTTCAATCTCATTAAGATTTAAATAAAACTAGTGATAATCAAGTTATTCAAGATCTTAGGTTCATGTTATGTATAAAATTATCTAACTTGTGGTATCAGAGCCATGTTTAGAATGCATGATTATTTGTTAATGTGATTTGTATAAAAAAAATCAAATCAATACATATAGATCAATTACTAAATTAATTTTGTATAAATCATGATCAAACTATTATGGCATAAATGTATGTTTATGATAATTCCCAAAAAAAAATGGCACGACTGTTTGATCATGATTATGTCATTAAAAAAAACATTTTTTGCCACGACTTTTTGATCATGATCATGAAATTAAAAAAAAAAATTATGTAATATTATGAAAACTCAAAGAATCATGAAGTCTTATGAAGACATATGATCCAAATGACTAAAGAACATATAGTTGGATCATATATTATTTTGTTCATGCTAATTTTATTGCTAAGATTTCTTAGTTATTATTGTTCATAATATTATATATTTTCAAGTTTAAGATTTCTTAAATCTAAACATTTAAAAAAAAAAAACATATTGGTTAAGTGTATGAATTATTCTTCGTCCACAAACGAATAAATTCGTATATTTAAGCAACACATATTATTCAATGGATGAGTTTATTAAGATATAACAATCCAAAAATGGTATTATGTATATAATTTTAGGCGACTATTCACATGAGAGCCTATAGTTATCATGTTTATATACCAAAATATTGCAACTTTTTAGCCTTAATTCTTGAATCTCTATTTGCAGTTAACATACCATCAACTATTAATTCAATGACTATGTCTATTATAAAACTCAATGGAACCAATTACTCAAAATGTAAAGAGAAAGTTTAGTTTTTTTTGGGCTACTTGAGCTGGACATGACTCTCCTTAAAGAGAAGCCAAGTCCAATCACTAACGAAAGTACTCATGAAGAAAACAAACTTCATATTGATTGGGAACGATCTAATAGACTAAGCATAATGTTCTTACGAATGGTAATAGATACCAACATAAAGACTTCCCTACCTAAAACTGAGAATGCAAAAGAATATTTGCAAGCCATTGAGGATCGGTTCAAGAGTACTGATAAATCCATTGCTAGGAAACTTATGGCAAATCTTGTAACCATGAATTTTGATGGTTCTCGCTCAATGAGTGCCCATGTCATTGAAATGATCAACATTGCTGCCAAACTTAGAATTTTGGATTGATTATGGATCATGCATTTATAGTCCAATTCATCCTGACTAGCTTACCTCCTTAGTATGAACCATTCAAAATTCATAATAACACGATTATGGAAAAGTTCAGTCTAAATGAATTAACTAACAAACAGCAAGAGAAGCCTAGGCAAGGACAACAAAATATTAAAAGTTGCTCATTTCACTCAAGGAGTTGAAAAACAAATTTGGAAAAAGAATAATTTGGTCCATAAAAGAGGTCCCCCCAAATTTGATGAACATTATCAATCATCCAAGAAGAAAAAGAAAGATAACATTTGCAAATTATGTAAGAAACATGGACATTACCAGGTAGATTGCGTAAACGTAAAGCATGGTTCGAAAAGAACGGTAATCTCATGGGCTTCGTAAGTCATTTCGAATCAAATCTTACTAATGTACCTTCTTCGACTTGGTGGATTCACACAGGTGCTAATGTTCATGTTTCGAATTCTATGCAGGGATACGTTAGGATCTAAACCACAAACCCAAGCGAAAATTTCATTTTTATGGGAAATAAAGACAAAGCTCCAGTTCAAGCAATTGGAACTTTTCATCTTATTTTAGATGACGGTTACCAATTAGACTTATGTCAAACTCTTTATGTACCTTCTATTTCTCATAATTTGATTTCTGTTAGCCTACTTGATAAATTTGGATATGCTTTTGAATTAGGAAATGGAAATTTCACTTTGTTAAAAAATGATAATGTTATTGGTTCTAGAATTTTAGTTGATGGGCCTTATAAACTTCATCTTAAACATCAAGATGGTTAAATCCATCTTACCTTGCATAATAAAGAAACAAAGGATAAGTCATCTAAAAAATGCTCTTACTCTTTGTTGCATAAGAGACTAGGTCATATATCTAGTTGAAGAATTAAACGATTAGCAAAAGATGGTGTCCTCCCAGACCTAGAATTTACTAATACTGCAACTTGTGTTGATTGTATTAAAGAAAAAATGATAAAACACACGAAGGAGATAGCCACAATAAGTACCCAACTTCTTGAGATTATACATAGAGACATCTGTGGACCTTTTGATGTTCCAACTTTTGGAGGAGAGAAATACTTCATCACTTTTACCGATGATTATTCACGTTATTGTTGTCTTAATCTATTGCATGAAAAATCACAGCCTGTGAATGCTATGAAAGTATTCATTACTAAAGTCAAAATGCAACTACAGAGAAAAGTGAAAATGATTAGGTCAGATAGAGGTGGTGAGTTCTATGGAAGGTATGATGAAACTAGATAACATCCTGGAACTTTTGCTAGACTTCTTGTTGCCCAATACACAACGCCTAGATCTCCATGGCAGAATGGTGTAGCAGAAAGTGAAATCATACATATATGGAAAGAGTTAGATACATGATGAGTCATGCAAATTTACCTATATCCTTATGGATGGATGCATTACGAACAACTGTTTACATCTTAAATAGGGTTCCAAGTAAGGCTATTCCAAAGACCCCTTTTGAACTTTGGAAATGATGGAAAAACTCAGTTTAAGACATCTTCAAATTTAAGGTTGTCGAGCTTAAGCTAGACTTTATAATCCAAATGAAAAGAAATTAGATTTTAAAACAGTTAGTGGTTACTTTATAGGTTACCTAGACAAATCCAAAGAATATAGGTTTACTGTCCTAACCATAGTACGAGAATTGTTGAAAAGGGTAAATGTCAAATTCTATGAGAATGAAGACATGAGTGTGAGTACAAAACATCAAGATGTGGTCATTCATGAAATAAGGGTACCTATCCTTTTACCCTATATTTCGAAAAATATTGTAAATTATCTCATTGTTAACATATTCATAATGAGGAACACACAATAAATGATTAAGAACTTCATCATGAGATCAACACCAATCAGAATAATACTGAAGCACCACAGGAATCAACCTTAAGGAGATCTTAGAGACAAAGAAGATCTGTTGTTCTTGATGATTATTTGCTTTACTTAATAGAATCTGAACAGACTAATTTACCAATTTATTATTCAAAAGCCATTGATAATGTTAATTCAACTAAATGGGCTGAGGTCATGAAAGATGAATTGAAATCTATGAATTATAATCAAGTTTGGGAAGTCGTTCAATTGCCTCCAGGTCAAAAAGTAGTCGGTTGTAAGTGGAGTTTCAAGACCAAACGTGACTGCAATGGTAATATTGAACAATAAAAAGCTAGACTTGTTTTCAAAGGTTTTAATCAGAAAGAAGGTATTTACTATAATGAAACTTTTGCTCCTTTTTCTAGGAAAGATTGTCTTAGAATTATCATGGCATTAATAGCTCATTATGATCTTGAGTTATATCAAATGAATGTGAAAACTGTTTTTTTAAATGGAGACTTAGAAGAAGAAGTCTATATGCATCAACCTGAAGGCTTTATAATTGAAGGACAAGAAGACATGGTCTGCAAACTTAAAAAATCAATCTATGGACTAAAACAAGCTTCTAGACAATGGTATCTTAACTTTCATGATAATCATTACTACATTCGATTTCATAGAAAACTTAGTTGACCCTTGTATACATCTCAAGTTCAGTGGGAGCAAGTTTATAATTTTGGTTTTGTATGTTGATGACATATTATTAGCTAGTCTACGTTGGTCTACTACGAGAAACTAAGAATTATATCTCAACAAACTTTGAAATGAAAGATATGGTTTAGGCTTCCTATGTGATAGGAGTAGAAATATTTTGTGATAGATCACAAAGATTCATATGATTGTCTAAAAAAGCATATATTGATAAAGTCCTTGAGATTTGGCATGATGAATTGTTCCTCTAGTCCTATCTCACTGCATAAAGAAGACAAACTTGTTCTTGAGCAGTGTCAAAAAACTTTTTTGGAACGAGAAGAAATGTCCAAATATCCCTATGCATCTGTTGTGGGGAGTTTGATGTATTCACAGGTCTGTCCAATGCCTGATATCAGTCATGCAGTTGGTATGTTAAGTAGATTTCAAAGTAACCCAGTAATCGTTCATTGGAAAGCTGCAAAGAAAATACTGAGATACCTAAAAGAAACAAGGAATTATATGCTTACCTGCATAAAATCAAGTTACTTACATGTGACTGGTTATTCTGACTCAGACCTTGCTGGATGTCCTGACACTAGGATTTGCACTCTTGGATAGGTGTATCTCTTATGTGAAGGTGCAATATAATGGAGAAGCCAAAAATTCGAGATGTTGTTTGGATCCACCATGATGGTTGAATATGTAGCATGTATGAGGCTACAATTTAGGGAACATGGCTGCATAATTTTGTCTTGCAGTTCGACGCTTTAAATTTTATCTCTAAAGCTCATAACATGCTAGGATAACAAAGGGTTCAAAACACATGGACTTAAAATACCTATTATTGAAACAAGATGTTAAACTAAAGAAAATTGTTATAGAGTCGATACGTACAGACTTACAAGTGGGTGACATATTTAGGGACATACTGAAAATATGTGTCTTGCAAATAGCTCGTGAATATTTTTTATGTCATTTAATTTTGCCCTTACATATACTAGTTATTGGGCTGTTAATATTTTAATCTTCTTTCACTTTTCTGTTTTTTAATGTGTATACATTTATGTAATGATGAAAAATAGAATCAGTCTTTACTTCAAGACATTAAATGACCATTAAGTTAATCTCATTTATAGCCTGGCTATGAAAGTTGTTAACGTTGTAGTACATGGAAGTAAGCATGTTGTGAAATAATGTGCACACGCCATGACTCTCATTGACAACTAGATTAGTTAAGACACTTATGATAACAAACTCATGAAGTTATTAATATATAATAACACATGCCTTATAATCTTTATGCGAAAACATTTATGGATTTTTCTATCGACTAAGTGGGAGATTGATGGTAAGAATTAAGCATCTTATCTTCATTAATATGGTCTTAGAAAAACATGTTTTCCTATTGACATGTTTATGAGATGTGAGTTTCACTTCTCTATATGAGTTCTAACTTCTCTTAAGTTTATGAGATATGAGTTTCACTTCTCTAAATGAATTCTAACTTCTCTTTAAGTTATGAGAAATGTTTATGAGATGTATGAGTTTTACTTCTCTCTTTTTATGAGATGTATGAGTTTCACTTCACTAAAATTTTATGATTTCTTAAGTTAACTATGATGAAAAGTTAACACTTACGTTATTGAAAGTTCAACATTGGTCATCCCTCTACCTATAAATATGAACACATTTATTCATCACAAGTGTGTCAAAGTGAAAGAGAAAGAAGAATAAAGAAGCTTGAAAAACACATTCAAGCCTATAGGCAAGGAGGAAGATATCAATATCTTCCATTGAAGCAATTGATAAAATGTTTCAATATCAACAACAATTCTTTGTTGAATTTGAAAGATTCTTGCATCACAATGTTGGGAGGTATATTTCAATCTCATTAAGATTAAAATACAACTAGTGATAATCATGTTATTCAAGATCTTAAGTTCATGTTATGTATAAATTATCTCACACTAGTTGTCGTACTAGTCACAGTTAGACACCTACTAGTCACTCTATAACCAGTCCTAACCTCAAAAATAAAGTTCGACTCTCTACTTTTTCAACTACCACTAAGAAATATGAGACTCGTATACGATGAAACTATTCCATTCGAAACAGTGTACAAATTCATACACTTTAACTCTACTGATTAGAAATCTGGAACATATTTCTCACCAGCTCGCACAACTTATTGCATTCACACAGGAGTAAAGCTTCTAATCATTACATAATAGTATCAATATATTCAATTAAAACTCAACCAAAAGCATGCTTAATCACATTGAATAACATCATCATAACTAGAAGTTATTCTCCTTCCACTTATCTCATGCTTAAACTTATCACATATTGAATATCAAACATATCATAACTACGAGCTAATATCTTAACACAAGTCTCATGTTTGAGCAAGTTATCTTGCAACCCACATGAGTGAGTCTTATTGAAGCAACTGTGTGAACCATAAAAAATAGTTGTTGAAGACTTAGAATATATTGGTTAAAGCTTAATAGGCTTCAATTTTTCCCACTTCATCATTCAACAAATGAATAAGACTTCATCATTTGGCAGGAAAAATCACATATTTGTACTCAATCACTCCTTGACCCATAATACACCACTAAAACATTTTTTAACTCACACCTTGATCAGTTATGTAATGCTTATATATGCTATATTATCTTTAACTTATACGTACGACTGTACTCTTAAAAGAGTGAAGCAAAATTAAAAGCTCAACATACACTCTCAAAGAAGTGAAGCACATCTAAAAATTCACTCTACACTCTCAAATGAGTAAATTAATGCTAGCAACTCACCTATACACTCTCAAAGAAGTGACACATTATCAACAACTCATCATGCACTCTCGAATGGCTAAAACAATGATACCAACGCACCCTATACTCCTTAAGGAGTGAAACACTACCATTTACTCATACGACACTTTTATAAGAGTGAAACTCTACTAGAAACTCACTATACACTCTCAAAGAAGTGAAACTCCATTAAAAACTAACCATGAAACTCTTCGAAGAGTGAAACACTACTAGCAGTTCACCACTCTCAAATGAGTTAAACACTACTAGCAATTCACCATGCACTCCAAAGGAGTGAAACATTCATAGCAATTATCACTGCACTCTAAATAGAGTGAGGCAACACTAGCTATACATTGCATTATGACAATAGTTAAACATTGCTAACAACTCAAATTACTTTTATACGTTCATATGACAAATAAGAATGTACAAGGAGTATAAACATACAAACTTACCTCAAAGCCATAGTAGAAAAGTGCATATTACTAAAAAATCCAAGCTTTGAGCTCCCCAAACATGTAGATGATCTCTCACTCAGAAATGACATCTTCGACACTAATAAAAAGGAAGTGCAAGACGACATCGTATCATTTAAAAATGAAAACCCCACTTCATAAGTATGAGTCAGCAACTATACGTTACACCCAACAAGTTCACCTTGTTCCGAACCAAAATGATGTTGCTCTAATTTGGTTAATATTTGACCTTGATCTTTGTTTTCTTTAAGGGTTTACAACTCTTCCTCTAAAGAAAAAATTTTGTCCTTGAAAGTTTTCACGATCGGCTATAAATCTTACTAGTACACCTTAATATAACCTCTTTGATACCAACTGTAACACTCCACTTGACATACTTCACCAATAAGTAATTCCTTGTTATAACATAACTAAACATAGAGTTCGAGCTGATCAAACAATATACTATTGTTGCATAGACCACTCGACCCTTATATGATCTTAGCTCATTTAAGACTAAACTTCATTCCTAGACACCCTTATAAAATAAAAACCACTACTTAACCTTCACAAGCTAATCGATGTCTTTCAGCTACATCATGTATCTCTAACTACTTTATGACTTTTAATAACTACTATTTTGTGAAACAATTGAACTCAACGTACTTTAGTTATTGAACCCGCTCTTCCAAGGTTAATACTTCTATCACTATATGAAAAATCCTAGTATAACTTATATCACGTTTCTTCTGCATCTAAACTACACCATACTAATCGAACACTTGTAGAGCTTTGCACCTTTTCTAGCAAGTTATTCATGACCTCTGCAATTATCATATTAGTAAAGAAGATAAGTGAAGACATCACTACACTCACTAAATAAAGTCAACTACTTACGCACTTTTACTAAACCGAACTACGACTAACAAACAGAAATATCCACCCCTCTTTGGTCTAATGACTATGCAAAGACTAATTTCTAATATCAATCACTTATACCTTAGCGAATGCAATTCTCGAGAACTTACTCACAACATATCATATAATAGCCTTTAGAGAACCTCTTTCTCCCCTCAAACTCACTACTCGAGTTGAAACTCAACATCCAAATGTAAACTCTTCTCCAATATTAAGAAGTGTCTTTGAACAACATTTTCAATTTTATTGATTCTAGAAAAATATCAACTTCATACTCTAACCAATATCCTCTAAGAGCATAACTAATGCCCTTCCAAACTCATGCTAGCATATATGGTAACTCATGCTATCATACATGGTGTGACCTTAGTACACATCAACAACTTCCTACTGTTGAGAATAAAGGGTAAGAGCATGCATAAAATGCGGCAAGAGTGTATAAAAAACAAAAAATTTCACGATAATTAAAATAGTTAACTATTTAGATTAATCTAATTAATCTGTATGCTTAATCCTACGTGATTTACATGTTGTTGTTTAACCATACTTATATCGATTGATGTCTCTAATCTAATCTAGTGGGTTTTAATGTTGAGTAGGAACAAATTCCAATGGACGATCTCGAATAATCTTCTCCACTCTTCCAGGCTACGACTTCTTTGCGACTATTGAGTGCTTGGTGGGAAGCCTTTAGTGAAGACAACTTATAACTTTGTTAGAGTTCAAACTATAGATGAGGAAAATAGATCTCCATTTCATATGAGTTTCTCTCTTTGAGATGGACTACTCTAAAACTGAGTAAGATGAGAATGAAGACCTTCTAGACCTCTTATTTATAGTAGATGAATGAATATTTAAATTCGAAAAAATACGATATCTTTCAATATCCAATATTAAAAGATAATAGGATAAAATTAAGGATTTTTCTCTTCCCATTTAAATAATGATTTGGAAAATTTCATCCCCTCCCTTAGGGGACAAAAATTTCCTTCCTCAAATAAATGGGGAGGATTTTTAAAATTTACAATACACCCCAAGTATGGTTTTAGGTATTTTTAATTGATATTTATCCAATAAATCTTAACCCTATAATATATTCAATATATTATAAATAAATAAATTCAAAAAATAATTATATCCAATATATGAATCCTCAACTTAAATAAATATTCAATAATTATTAATCTAATTATATGTCCAATGTATGAATTAATATTTTCATTAATAATTATTGGATAATTATTAAACTAATTACTTATATCTTTTGATAAATAATTATCTAATAATTATTTATGATTAATTTATCTAATAAATTAATTTCTTCTAGTTAATATTGATACCATAAATATTAATTCAATATATCTCGTATATTGCAAAATTAAATTTAACCATTAAACATAAAGCTCATATTAATTATGTCCAACATAATTAATCTGTGAATTTTGACGCTTCAGATTCTTAGCCTAGGGACCGGTTGATCTATACGTTGAAAGCTACAACGATCCGAGATCCAATTTGGATTTGTTAACATCAGACTTATTTCATTAAAGGCACGTGCTTAACTCTTTTGCACTATAAGACAAGTTTTGTCCATGGATATAATCGGTCATCTGCCAAGTAATTCTTCACGAGCTTATTTGTAATTCATAGCTGAGACAAAAAATTCATTTTACCCCATAATTACTTCTTTCTTCTTAAGCGCCACTGGTTCCTCTAATGAACAAGTGTTTATAGTTTCACTATAAACCAATGTTCTCTCCGGCCAAGGAGAAGTTGGATCCCTTTGTTCAAGCCCTATAATCAGTTCTTAAGCGAACAACTCTACATCTTCCTCGAACTTGTGACGTTTCATTTCTAGTCACTCACTATAGAAATCATTAACATAGCAGGCTTATTGACCCATCGTTGTTTGGGTGGTCTCACCTATGCACATCAAATGACATTTTTATAAAGTTGAAGTTCACAACCCACTTAGGATTAAGATCACATTGACATATGATCATCCTTAGCGAACTAGTTGATGCGAATCTATAACGAAATTACTAGTTCTATCATAAAAATCCTAGTCTCGTCTTATGTAAATTTTTTTTCATAAGTGAATCACTCACATGTCTTCACATGAAAATAATGATCAGGTCATTTGCAATCTTTTTAAAGCGGGTCGTATGAACAATGCCACCGGGACTTAAGCGTCCATGCTAGTTCATATACTATAGACGCTTTAGGTTATTAACTTGAAATTAGATCCATTTATATGTCTGATATACTTGTCTAAGTGTTCATTTAAATAACCATGGACATATCACAACTAATCTCATTAATGCGAGAAAGCTGAATGATGTTGAAATATTAAATGCGCAATTAATAGAAATGATAACCTTTATAAACAACCAAAATATAACATAAAAAGTTTCACATTAAATGCTTGTTCTTTAATTACAAATTACTGGGCGTTTAGGGCATAGCCCCTAACACCTAGAACATTCTTGGAGGTTCCCAATTTAAGGTTATATATTATTTCCTTCTTGGTTCACTCTACTACACATGGTGCAATCTTATAATTAAAAATGAAAATGGTTGTTTTAGGATTCTTCTCACACTATTCCCAACCACACACTCGCAAGAAAAACTCTAAAAGAAATAGGTGATAATGGACGTACAATTCACAATCTTTAATGGTCTTATTACACTTATATTGCTCTCGACTATTATATTTGCACGAGCACTATTAAGAAAATAGTGGTGTTTCTTTACACACATATGCAACATGCTATCTTAGGGAGTGATCATAAAGTACTCATATTTTCTTCACTTGCATCACTTGAAAATCACCTCTTATAAATCACATAACAACTTCATTGACGCCCAGACAATATACTAACTCAAGAAGTAACTCTGGCTTACTCTCTCTACTTCCAGCAACAACATTATAAGGACTCATCTTAGCATAATAGCTAGTGTTCCCCAAAATGCATATTCAATATGCTAACTCACCTGATATCACCTTAAAACTTTTCTGATGTCATACACATTCATGCTAATAGGTACAACTTTCATCTTCCAATGAACTTTTCACTCGTAAAACTTTACTATTTTCATGTAGTTTGTCACAATCCAACACTATCATCAATTCACGTACGACATGGTATTTCGTGATATATGATCTTATAGCTTCTATGCAAAAATACAATACAACGTTGAAAGGTATAACCTCTAACTAGTTAGAACAACCTCACATCCAAAACATCATTATGTTCAGTATATAAGGTAGAAGCATGCATAAAATGAGCGGAAGTGTGAGAATGTCAAAAAGTGTTCACAATAATAAATCTAATTAATCTTGGTTAAACCAATTAATCTACATGCTTGACTCTAAGTGATCGACATGTTTTAAAAGAAAAATCACATTGAATGATGTCTCTGATCAATTCTGGCGAGTCTTTATGATGAGTAGGATCGATCTAATTCTATGGACGATCTTGATTGATCTCCCTCACTCTTCTAGGCTATGACTTCTTTGCTATAACTGAGTGCTTGGTAGGAAGCCTATTAGAGAAGTGGACTAGGAACTTTGATAGAGTTTTGACTATAGAGGAGAAAAAAAGATCTCAACTTTCAAAGGAGTTTCTCTATTTGAGATGAGTTACTCTAAAGCTGAGTGAGATGAGAATGAAGACATCTCAGTCCTCCTATTTATAGTAGATGAATGAATATTTAAATTAGAAAAATAGAATATCTTTCAATATTCAATATTAAAAGATATTAGGATAAAATCAAAGATTTTCCTTCCTACTTCAATAAGAATTAAAAAAATTCCATCCCCTCCTTAGGGGACAAAATTTTCTTTCCTAAATAACGCTAATAATTCTCAAAATTTTCAACACATCCCAGCTGTGGATTACAAACAAGCTCTTGAAGTATCACATGCTAGATGATTGATTATATTCGTGGGCATAACTTGTCATATAGTGCGAAAAAGTTCAGCACAAGTCATATAGTCAATTGTTAACAAATAGGGATTAGATCACGGGTCATTGTAGCTTTAGCCTATAGGTCAATCTGTCTTTGAGTAAGCTCATACTTTTCAGTACACTGTTTTATTAGAGAGTGAGTTTAAAAAGTTCAAATTCTTAGATTAATTATGTGAGACATAATTTATAGAAACTTTGAGTTTAATAGTTGAACTTAAATTAAAAAATATAATGGATATATTGAATTAATATTAATGTATAAATATTAATCAAAATAATTAATTTATTGGATAATTTAATTATAAATAATTATTGGATAATTATTTATTGAGATAACTTACCTTATAATATGTTTGACATATTAACTTAATCATTATTGGATAATTATTAAGTTGAGAATTATAATTAATGTGTTGGACATATTAATTGGTTTAATTGTTATTGGATAATTATTAAATGAAGAATATTAATTAATATGTTTGATTAGTTAATAATTAGTGATAACTATTAAGGTAAAGAATTAATATATTAAATATATTTATTAAAGGGATTTATTTATTTATAATATATTGGATAGGTTATGGAATTGAGATTTATTGAATAAATAAATTAAAAAAAAAAGAATATGAGATATATTGGCAAAATTTCTCCTCTTAAAAGAAGATGAAAATTTGATCCCTAAGAGAAATGCGAAATACACATTTGTCACTTAAAATAGAAAGGGAAAATCATTGATTTTTCTCGAATATTGTATTTTTTTCTAATTTAAACATTCATTCCTCTACTATAAATATAAGGCTTGAGAGGTCTTTATTTTCATCCTACTCAATTCAAAATAACCTAATTCTCAAAATAGAGAAAGCCTTCTAAAAGCCGAGTTCTCTTTTTGCTCTCAAGTCAAAAGTTACAAGCTCCCTTAGACATCCCACCAAGCACACAGTGTATCAAAGAAGTAGTAGCCTAAAAGATTGGAGAAGATCAATCAAGAAGACTCCATGTAATTAATCGATGATACTCAACATAAAGATTTGTCAAGAACAAATCAGAGGCATCATTCAATGAGACTATACTTTAGTTTACAACATGTCAATCACCTAGGCTAAATGCATGTAGATTAATATGATTAATCAAGATAATTAATTAGATTAATTACGTGAAAACTTTAGTTATCACTCGCTTTCGTCCATTAATGCATGCTTTTACTCGACAATTTCCAACAGATCTTGTTGTTCATGTGCAACATGTTAGTGGGTGTGCTTATGCAAAAGAGTTTTGCATAAGACTAAATCAAAAATATTTTATATGTCTAAATAATTTTGTTATAGACTTGAATCAGTATTTCACTAGGATGATTGTATGCTAGTATGACCGTAATCCTTAGGAATTTTCATAGTAGTAGCTGGGAACGCAATGTTACAAGAAAAAATCTCTCTCTTTCTATTCTTGTGGAAGTAGAGAAGTTGTTCTCTTAAGAACTCTTTTCAGGGTTTCAATAGAAGGTATCCTCCTCACATTGACTTGAATGGATTTTGATTTATGGTTTGATCATGCACAACTTGTTCATTAGAGAGGAATCAATGACACTTAAGGAGGCATATATAATTATAGGGGTAAAAATGACATTTGACCCAACTATAATCACAAAAACTTGTAAATGATCATATTTAAGATGACCGAATATATCCGGACATAACTTGTTCGATAGTGTGAGAGAGATAAGCACAACCCTTTTGTGAAATAAGCATTGTTAACGAATATGAATTAAATCCTAAGTCGCTAAGCTTCCAATCTTTAGGTTCATTAGTCCTCAAACTAGCTCAGAGTTACTAGTAAAATTAATTTGTTAATGTGTATGGCGTACCAAACTAATTATTAATGTATAAGATAAAGTAATAAATTATTATTTTTTGAATAAATATAAATTAAAGAAGTTCATTAGAGAAATATTTATTAAAGTTTTTTTTTATTAATATATTGAATATATTAATTGGATGTATTAATTGAAAATATTTATTAGATAAATATTTATTATGAATTTTTTTAATAAATTAGATATATTAATAATTAATTAATATAAGGTTGCTTGTTGTATAAGAAACCTAGAGGTTACGAATATAGATTTTAGATCTCTATTCTCTACACACATCACTCTTAACGTGATTGCCTCTTCATGGCTTGCTAATCATCGGGTCTTATAGACGGTTCTATATAGCCGATTATGATTGGAGCTTCCGTAGTGCACTATGCTACTTAGAGATTTACATGTGATACTATTGGGTTAGCATAAATGCGAACATGCATAGTAGGATGGTTCAAATTTAAGTATAGTGTAGTGAGCACAACAGACTGTATGAGTTCGAAACTGTCAATTGAAAGTGTGATCAAGACATCAACTACTGTATCTACTAATGTTTGGGCAAATCGCACCTACAGCTGGATAGGATGCCGACTTGCTAAGTGTGAGAGTCATGAAATATGCTCTGACGACCCACGTCCCGATAAGCCGTGATGTGACCACGGAGGACGGTACATCACCCATCACACCAAGTAGAGAGTTGAACAGTGTCGCTGGATGCATCAGAAAGTAAGCCACAATGATGTCAAGGTGTCAGTGTCAAGGCTTAGTGGGGGCACGATAGGGCCCCGAGCCATCTCAACGATGTCAAGGCTCGAGATGGAGTTTTGATTAGCGGCTCTGAAGTTAAGTCCGTATGAAGCTAAGATGTAAGCTCGCTAATTTTGATGTCAATCGGACATCGGATGAACGCTCCACACTGACGTATGATTCCTCGCCAAAAAAACATGCATTGGAGAAAGACTGAAAATGATCCATAATGTACTATAAGGGGAGGCATGGTGTCAGCTCTCCACCGCCCCTGGGCCCAGTGGCCTAAGTGGGCTACCCTATGACACATGCGTTTGTCATGGTGTGGGCGAGCGGTTGCAAGACGAGTGTCTTGGGGGTCTTCCTTCGGGAATGAAAATTTGGGGACAGTGTCGAATGACACGGGTGTGCCGACATTGTGCCCTTACCCATGGAATAGAGGCTTGTAACAATATCTGAGGGGTGACCCGCTATCTTACGTTGGAATCCCATGGGCCGAATGGTTTTTTTTTTTTTTTTTGGTTTTTTAGTTGTGTTGCATGTTGTTATGCACGATCTATTTTGTAGAAGAGATTTAGATTTAAATTAATTGGATGAAAATCGAAATCTCCAAATTTATATGTTTTTAACTTTCTATATAGAATAATGTTTTGTTTAAAAATGTTAATTATTTTAAAGAAAATTTTGGAAATGTCCATGTTATTTTTTCCAAGTGTGAGTTTTGCATGTTTTAGGAAAAACATTAGCGAAGTTTTAACATATTATTCATCCATTGTAGCTAACTTACATATATAACCTAATGGTTAAAGGTCGGCTCTGATACAAACTTTTTCACCAAAAAATTTATCAACAATAATGGGTGATGTGGTATATGTTTAGACATCTCAAATACTATATTTAGATAATTTAAGATCCTCTTTCTTCCATTAGTAATATTTTTTAATTTATTTAAATAACTTTTCACTTCTCTTGTTTATTAGATCTTTATTCATTCAGCACCGTTTCATTATTCGGACACTACTGTTACGAGTTTGTTTCTGGAAATCAGCTATGGTAATCCTTTTCTTGATTTGTACTAAAAACAAAAAAGAAACTTTATTCATTTTAGATAAATAGCATTATTGATCCAGTTGTAATTAAGTTATAACTTTAGAATTTAATATTGATTATTGTTTTGTTTAGTGGCATACCAAGTAGGCAAGTTTTGCTTTATTTAGATAGTTGGAAAAAAAGTGTGGACCATGAACACTGACAAGAGTGATTAAAAAAACAACAAAAATTAGGGAAATGGGTGAGTGTGCTTTCAAAACATAGCTAAAATGAAGACCCAAATTCAGTATAAAATCCAAATGAATTAGCCTAATTTTCCATATCTAATTAATTAAGAAGAAAAGAAAATGAGCCAAAGTAAGAGCATTTGGGTGAAGGTTCAGCTGAAATCCCCAATTGAGAAGTTCTATGGCTTTTTCAGAAACCACCTTGGGGATTTGGTCCATTTGTTTCCTGAACAGTATAAGAGCTGTCAGCTTGTTGAAGGCCAAAGCTTTTCTTCAGGCAGTATAGTACTATTCAAATACTACCTTGGTGAGAGATTCACCACTGTTTAATTTCACTGATTATGTTTAATTTTTAAGTTTTTTTTTTTAATTTTTTTTTATTGGTCTCTAATATTTTACTAGATAGCCATTTTGGTCTTAGAACTTTGGACATATTCCATTTTTTATTGGCTAAACATTTGACATACATGGAGGTATATTGAAGATTGCATATAAGTTTATCTCAGCTTTTACCCATATGAAATATTTCATTTTTTTGAAAAAGTAAATCATTTTAATATTTGGAGAGTTTTGCAAAAAAAAAAAAAAAAAAAAAAGACCCTCCAATTTTGGAAAAATAATAAAATATAGAAAATAATGATTTAATCACTTTGACAGATAGCTACAAAATTTATAGATTTCAATCAAATGAAACAAGTAAAATTTATTGATTTCAATTAAGTGAAACAAGATAAATTGATAAATTTCAAATCATGTAGAATGGATAGACTTCAATTGAATTGGTAAGAAATAAATTTCAAAACAAAATGAAAAAATTGAAAAAAATGCCTTTTTTAGTTTCTAAAAATTAAGTAGTCTAGAAATTATTAGTTTAAAATTCTTCAGTTTCTTTTGTTTTGTTGTCTACATGCCCATATTTTTATTATTAAAAAATAAAACTAAAGAAAAGAGTTTTCAAAAACTTGATTTTGATTTTGATATTTTGGTAAAAATTTAAATGTTTTCTTAAGAAAAATGGAGCCCATTCTTGGACCAATTATAAGAAAACAAGCTTAAATATCCAAAAACTATAAATCAATAAGGGTTTTAACTTTAAAAAAGATTACTTAATTTATTTTTAAAATTGGTTGAATAAGTATATAAGATCCCGTTTGATATATATTATTTCATTTTTTGTGTTTGGTTTTTAAAATCTAAACCTACAAACGACTACTCCAATGCATGCCTTTGATATCTATATCTTACTAGTGTTTTTAAAAATAAAATCAAAATTCGAAAACTAAAAAAATAGCTTTCAAATACCCGTATTTGGTTTATAGAATTTAGTTAGGATTCATACACTTACATTAAGAGAAGGGAAACATAAGTCGAAAATTTAAGTAAATATAAACCTAAATAATAAAAACCAAACATGAAAAGCCAAATAGTTATCCAGCAGCCATGTTTTACACAACTCATTAGATATAAACATGAACAAATTAAATGAAAAGAGTGTTATTTTGTAAATGATGAAACAGGAAGACAATTACTTACAGCAAAGTGTTCACTGAATGTTGTGGATGATGTGAAGAAATACATGATTTATGAAGCTGTTGAAGGAGATGTGCTAAAGCATTACAAAGAGTTCATAGTAAGACTTGAAGTTGTTAATGGAGGGTTAAACAAGTTTGGAGGAGGAAGCTTTGCAAAATGGACTATTGACTTTGAAAAGTTAAATGAAAATTTTCCTTCACCTGAAGACCACTTGGAAATGTTTGCCAAACTTTCCAAGGATATTGATGGTTTTCTTTACAAGAACTAAAACCCTACAAACATTGGCTTTGCTTCTATCTTGGCTTGTTCTTCAATAAAAAATATTGTGTGTTATGTGTGTTGTCTATTAAAAAATTATGTGGGGTTGGAGAAATATGTATTTTAAAAATAAAACTTATGTATGTTTGTGTGAAAACTCAATAATATGTGATATAACGTTGGTTGTTCATTATTGCCTAATGGATCATAACTTATGCTAATGTTTGATTCAAGATATATATAGAAAGATACTATATTAATGAGAAACGCAGAACGAAGTTCAATTGTAAAAAGATTGTCAGTTACAATCAAAGATACAGAGTAATTCTCAAGATAACCGGATTTAAAGCATCATTCCGCAGCCAAGATGACGATATCTTTCCAAAAGTTTGATGTGGGTTTCCAAATGTGGTTGACGTCCGTGAAGAGTCTAGCATTCCGCTCTTTCCATAAACACAAAGTGTCACACCTCTAATATTCATAACCATATCACCTCTCTTTGAGATTTAGCAACGAAGCAAAAGTAGTCAAAGTGGAGAACAGCAGAGGAAGCAAAAATCTTGATGGACCAAGACAGTTGTTAGGTTGTCTGCATTGCATGATGTCTTGGGTGTTTGTTTGTAGATTTTTCAAACTAGTATTTACTAAATACTGCTAAAAAGTTATATTCATACGAGTTTTTAACTGTAATCATTACTTTTAATTAATACTCAAAAATAAATTTACATTCTAAATACTAATTCTAAATACTTTTAAAAACTACATTCAAACAAGCTTATTGTTATTTTTAAATATTAAAAAAAACTCTCATTCTAATGTTCTTAAATTTTCAAATCCAAACGTGCTCTTATACATATACGGGTATGGAGTAAAGTCCATATGAAAATTTTAACTATTTTGGTAACCGAGCTTTTCCAAAACTGATAGTTGGCCTCGTAAGAATACGCAATATCACTGTCAGTAATTTCTTCATCTATTTAAGCGTGAAAATGAGATTTAATGCATAAAATCTCGAGTACATGTACCACAACTTTACATAAGTAATCATGCCAAAAACTGGTACGGATACCATTATTAATTTTTCATCGTAACCGTGGCTGTAAAATAAGGGAGATTTTGGTTATATAAAATCAAGAGGATCTACTGCTACAATATAATTTGGACATACGAGGGGCTTTAAGTTATGTTTGACTTCAAATAAATAAAATTTTCATGGTTAGTTGTCAACTTATATTAAAAGTCAACTAAAAATTAATTAAAGGAAAATGCTATGTAGCTTTACATCTTCCTTCAATACAGAAGAGAAATAGAGGAGTGTAGAGAAAACAGAGAAAGAAACGAAAGAGTTGTTTTAGAAACCTGAAGCTTTTAGTATTTCATTGATACCTTCATTCATTCACTAATACTGCTTAAATACATAGGAGAGCAGGTAAGAGTAATAAATACATTGATTAGAATTCACATACTAACTAAAGCTAAAAACATAAGCAATTAACAGACTGAAGTAAATGAGCAGGTAGAAGAGCAGACGTTGACAGCAGTGATGACGGGAATGTTGTGACAGCCTCCCTCAAACGAGGCACGGGAAGGGACTGAAGTCCGAGTTTGATACGGAGAGCTAGGCACTGTGCTGGAGATAGCGGCTTGATCAGAAAATTAGCAAGTTGATCATTGGAACGAATATGACGGACCTCCATAGTCTTGGATAGGATCTGATCACGTATGAAGTGTGCATCAACTTGGATATGCTTGGTGCGTGCGTGGAACACTAGATTATGAGCTAAAGCATTGGCAGAGACATTGTCACACCAAATTGTGTGATGAGAGACAGAAGCCATTTGATTTCACAAGCAACAATCGATAGAGCACGATATTCAGACTCGGTGCTGGAGCGAGATAAACAGCTTGCATCTTTGAAGACCATGTGAGAAAGGTGTTTCCAAGGTATACACAAGTGCCTGTTACTGACTTGCGATCATCAAGACAAGAGGCCCAATCACCATCTGAGAAACCGGTTAAATGAAGGAAAGAAGCAGGTTGAATGTGTAGATCATACCCTGTAGTACCCTGTAGATAACACAACACTCTTTTTAAAGCTTTCCAATGGACAGTAGTGGGTGCTTGATTGAATTGACTTAGTTTGTTGACAGAATATGCAATATTCGGGCAAGTGTGTTGAAGGTAGTGAAGGGTGCCTAATATGTTGCGATAGGGTTGAAGGTCAGCCAGTGTGGTTCTCCATCAGTTTTAGACAACAATTTTCCCGAAACCATAGGTATTGGAACAGGTTTGAGATGTTGCAACTAATGTTTGGTAAGGATGTCTTGAATGTAGGTGGTTTGAGTCAATTACAGGCCATTAGTAGTAGTGGAGATTTGAATGCCAAGAAAATAATGCAAGGAACCAAGGTCTTTGAGAGCAAATGTTGATTTGAGTAAGAAAATAACTTGATGAAGCAAGGTGGAGGAAGAGGTCGTGAGCAGCAAATCATCAACATAGACAAGGAGATAGGCAGTGCCTGCTCGTTGTTGCAGTATGAACAAAGAATTGTCAGCGTTAGATTGAACAAACTGAAGCTTGGTTCAGTAGAGATGAAGTTCTTCATTCCACGCACGGGGAGCCTGTTTCAAACCATATAGTGCGTTATTGAGTTTGCAGATGTATGTGGGAAAATCAAGATTTTCATACCCTTGAGGTTGTGGACTATAGACCTCATCATGAAGTGTGTCATGTAGAAAGCATTAGAGACATCGAGTTGTCTAATCGGCCAGCCCCATGTAACTTCTAAGGCCAAGATTAATCTGATGGTGGTAGGCTTAACAATAGGGGAGAAGGTTTCACCATAGTCAAGACCAGGTTTTTGGAAGAAACCACGAGCCACAATTCGTGACTTGTACCGATCAATGTTGCCATGAACATCACGCTTGATCTTGTAGATCCATTTAGTACTCACCAGCCGTTGACCAGAAGAAGGGGGAACGAGAGTCCAAGTTTGTTATTGTTGTAGGGCTTGAAATTCAAGATCCATAGCTTGACGCCATGGTTTGACAGTGCAGACATGCTTGCAAAGAACTGTTTCAACACGCGACCAGTCAATTGGTTTCGAACCTTGGTGATAAGGCATCCAAAGTATGGATTGGGCTTGGAGACCCCACCATTGGCACGAGTGGTCATAAGATGAGAATTAATGCCAGGAAGAGGTTGCTGTGAATGAGGCAAAAAAGGTGTAGGTTGATATGGTGACTGAATGTCAGCAGCAGCAGATGTAGTAGATAGTTTAGGGGAATGGGTTGGTTTGAGGGGATCAACTGGTGGTCGCAGAGTGTCAGAATGAGTGTCTGGAGGACCATCAGTGTGGTTGGCTAGGTGTTGCCGAGTAACAGAAGAGGCAATGGCAGTGTCATTTAGTGGAACTGGCTGAGGAAAGTCTGATGAAGCAGTAGGATGGCAGAACAAGGCTGGGAGGGAGCTTGTAGCAGAAGTTTCAGCAGGTCTGCAATCAAAAACATGCTGTGAAGAAAACAGATCAGGATATGGGAAATAACTCTCATCAAATTGAACATGTCTTGATATAAAGAGTCTTCTTGAGGCATTTAGGCAATTATAATGATCATGCTATCCAATGAAAATGCACCTCTCAGTATGAAAATTCAGCTTATGTACTTGAAAGGGCCTGAGATAAGGATAACAAGTAGATCCAAACACTTTGAGAAAATCACAATTAGGCACTTTGTTGTATAGAACTTGATAGGGAGATTTATTATCCAAGATTGGTGTTGGCATCCTATTAATCAAATAAGTGGATGTGTGAAATGCTTCCCACCAAAAGTGTAAAGGCATTTGAGCTTGAGCAAGTAATGATAAACCGGTCTCCATTATATGTCTATGCTTTCTTTCAACTCTCCCATTTTGAGGACTAGTATAGGGACATGAAATCTGAATAGCAATGCCTAGCTGTTGACAAAGTTGACTTAAAGGTTTAAACTCCCCTCCTCCATCACAATGAATTTTTTGTATCTTTGTAGAAAACTGTCGTTCAGCCATGGTTTGAAAATCTTTGAATCTAGTAGCAGACTAAGATTTAAATTTAAGTGGATAAACCCATGTATATCTAGTGTGATCATCTAATAAGGCAACATAATAAGTGTATCCTTTGTTAGACATAATAGGTGCAGGTCCCTATAGGTACATATGAATGAGAGATAAATGTGTAGTTGCTCGAGAAATAGATGTTGTAAAGGGAAGTTTATGAGCCTTTCCAAACTTGCAAGCTTCACTAAAAGATACATTTTCATTGCCTTTCACTAATTGTTTACAATGGGATAGAATTTGACTTAAAATTCTACAAGTAGAGTGGCTCAATCGTTGGTGCCAAAGACCCTTTTTACAAGCAACAAAAGCAAATGAGAGAGAAGAATTTTTAGTCAAATTCTTTTGAGTAGTTGTAGTAGCAATGGAAATTATCCTTCTTTCTCCAATAAAAAGCAGCTTTAGTGATCCAAGGAAGATAGTGACATACATCCTCTCCAAAAGAAACAACCCGATAGAGACCTCTCTCAAGCCTCCCTATAATCTTGATTTCCTTGTTGTTTGTGTCCTTAATAACACAAAAAAGCTTGTCAAATTCAATAGAAACATCATTACCTTTGGTAAGTTTGGATATGCTTAGCCAATTTTTCTTCATCATAGGCACATAAAGAATATTCCTTAAGAGGAGAGTTAGTCCTTTAATTTTAAGATAAATAGTGCCAACACCTAAAATAGAGACTTGAGTACCATCGCCAACAGAGATAGTGCTCTTACCTGAGGTTTCTCCTTGAATGTTCAACCGATTCATGTCAGCTGTGACATGATTTGTGGCTCCACTGTCCAGATACCACCCCTCTTCTTGCAAAGTCTCTAGATAAGCCATGAGAGCAGTGGTAGGGGAAGAGTTTGTTTGAGTAGTTTGTCGACCATTGGAAAAGTTGTTCCGAGGAGCATACCTATAGTAGCATACAACAACAATGTGTCCAATCTTTCCTCAAATTTGACACTTCTCAGTTGAATAAGGAGTGTGCCTATCCTATTCCTTCCACTTTCCTCCTTTCCCTTTTTGATTAGAGAAGCCTTGAGGAGGAACATTCTTGGGCTGTTGAACTTGACTACTTCCTTTAGAATTAGAAGCATTGCTAGCGTTTCCAGTGTAGTTAAACTTGTTAGTAGAAACAAGATTAGCTGACGGTTGAAACATGGAAGAATTACCTCTTAGAGCTTGAAGTTTTTCCTGCCTTAGTTCATAGGATATAAGTTCAAACTGGAGTTGTAGCCATTCGGGATCATTATTTCGCAGAACATAAACAATTGGATTGTAGTCTTCATCCAGGCCAGCTAAGATGTAGGAAACAAGAGATTTAGTATCAATGGAGTGCCCGGTCATGGCTAGGTTGTCATTGTATTCCTTCATCTTAGTTAAATATTCACTCATTTTCATCGTTCCTTTGCGAGTTTGTTGGAGCATCTGGCGATTGTAATCCTTCTGAGAGCGAGAGTGAATGCCATAACAGTTTTCAATAGCTTTCCACAAGGATTGAGCAGTGTTGTTGCTCATAACTTAAACTGCCATCTCCGGTGTCATAGAGCTATACAGCCAGCTTACCAAGAGTTGGTCAGTAGTTGTCCAAACGTCTTTTTCTGGGTTCAAGAGCGTCGTTCCTTTGTGGTAATCTTCAGAGGGAGGTATAACGACAAACTCGTCTGGGCAAGGAGTTGTTCCATCGAGATTGCCTTCAACCTATGTCCCATGAGAAGAGATAACACAATCGTCTTGCATAACAGGAAGTTATTATGATCAAGTTTAATCGGGATTACCTGGTTCAAGAGGCTCGAGCATGCAAGGTATCCAACTGGAGTTTTTTTATGCTTAACTAAAATGCCTTGGTTTTCGTCATAAAATTTTGCTTTTCCTTTCGCGGCTCGTTTCTCAGCTTCAAGCTTCCTTTGGTTTTCTAAGCAGAGATGGTCTTAGCTTGCTCGTTGAGTTCCACTGATGGATCGACCATTGCTCTGATACCAAGAAGAGAAACAGAGGAGTGCAGAGAAAACAGAGAAAGAAGCGAAAGAGTTGTTTTAGAAAGCTGCTTTAAGTATTTCATTGATACCTTCATACATTCACTAATACTTCTTAAGTACAAAGGAGAGCAGGTAAGAATAATAAATATATTGATTAGAAGTCACATACTAACTAAAGCTAAAACATAAGAAATTAACAAACAGAAGTAAATGAGCAGTAATAGCAGGTAGAAGAGTAGACGTTGACAGGAGTGATTACGAGAATGATGTGACAAATACAATCTCTTACATTCAAATTCAAAGGAAAATGAAAAAACAATAAGAACTTCTCTAATGGAACCCGAATATAATTCTAATGATCATACTAAGCTAGTGGGATGCAAGGTGGTTAACATATAAAATAGAATATTTCGTTATGAATATTAACTTTTATCTTGTAAATCATTATATTAAACGAAAACAACAAAACCCGATTAAAATAAAAAAGTTAGCATCAATTAAGAATCCACTTTGGTGCCACATTTTGGCTATAAAAAGCTCTGTTCTTTTGAACAAGAAATCAGCAAAAGAAAAAAAGAAAAAAAAAACTAATAAAAGTGTGTGGTTTGAAATGGCTCAGATTGGTAAGATTTCAGAACAAGTGCAGCTGAAGTGCTCAGGTAAGAAATTCTATGAGTTTTTTAAGAACAAAATGGAGTGTTTTCCTCGAATGAGAGACGTTGACAGCCATAAGTTTGTGGAAGGAGATAGTTTCACTCATGGCTGTGTCTCCATCTGGAAACATGACTTTGGTTTTGGTGAGATTCTCCCTCTCTTCTTTTTATTTTTTATATTTTTTAAACTAAGATTTGGAAGTAAGAATGTTAATATAAATAGGAGATTTATCATCTATACTAAAAAAAAAACATAGATTATAATAAATAAATTTCATGTATAATAAAATTCTGAAAATATTTCTATACACTAGAAAATTGAGCCAACTCATGTCAAATGATGAAAATATCCTCTTCAATTAATTTAGCAAATAATTTTCATTCAGTAGTTAGTTTGGTGTTGATAATCTTTAATAAATAATTGTGCTGATAGCTTTCAATCTGGGATTTTGGGATTGATAAGAGGGGAGAAGCTAGATCCCGAAGAGAAGAGAAAGAGGAGAAGGAAGAGAAAATTGAGTGATTTGGGATATAAAGTATTTGTTTGAGAATTGATATTCTAGAGAGAAGAGGTAAGAATATTCTTCTTTTTTTTTGAATTTGTGTTAAGGAGAAAAATATGTTTATTTTAAATGAAATTTGATTTGAGGTTTGATGGGATGGATAGAAGTTTAGGAGGAATTATGGAGAGGTTATGATGTACTAAAAACAAACATGAAGTTCAACTCCTCATTTTCCTCTCATCTTCCTCTCCTCCAAATCCTAACATCTCATAGGGGTGATTTCAATTTGAATTTTGTCGATTTTATACAAAACCAATAACTGAACCAATATCCTTTATATTTTCAATAATTGGATCCAAGCGGATGTCCAATAAAGGATAAATCCATTGTTTTTGTTAAGTTTTCGATTTTGATTTCAATAAAAATATTGGTTTCTTCTTCAAACTTTTTGTCTCATTCTCAATTTAATTTTTAATTTTATTCTAACCATTTCATTTACTAACAATAAAACAATACTTTTCATAAGTGTCACAATATTTACAATGTTTTTACTTTATATTTCACATTTAAATTGGTTCTTTCATCAAATGTAATTACCAACACACATATTTTTCTAATTCTTTATACATTCAGTTCAATTCAGTTTTTTAGTGGTTTTTCCATCAAAAACCGAACCAATATGCTTCGATTTTCTAAAATATTGAACAAAATGATCCAATATTTTTTAAGAAAACCAAACCAATCCATTACATCGGTTTGATTCGATTCGATTGTTTAGGTTTTCAAAAAAAAATTTCACCCCTACTTCAATCAATTTACAAAAGAGAGTAGTAAAATGGAAATCTTGACAAATTAATAAAAACCTATTATGCAAGTTTTTTTTTTTAATTTTTTGTTTGTGGTACGTGAATGAAAAGTTGTTATTTGTAATATTTTTCTTATAAATATATTTGTCACTTTCTTGAAACTAAAATATAAATATACACAAGTTTAATATATATTTTTTTAAGGTCAAGAAGAATAATAATTAAGTAGCATTAGTTTGTCTATGGAATCGAATTCCCTTCTCCCTATTATAATTGACCTAAAACTACTCCAATTTGTTCTTTTCTTTATTTATGTTAATCGAAATTATTGTTTAATTAATATAAAAAGTAATTAATTATCAAAAGTGTCATGTATTTATCTATTACAAATAAGTTTATTTTACCAACTAACATTATTATTATTATTATTTTACCATAACATTAGTACCGAGTTGTTTTATCTCTCAAATACTATCCAAAATTGATAATGAATGTTATTGATCGAGTCATTTACTAATTTCAATGATGTGAACAAAGATTTAAACTTAGTTTAGTGCTTTCAATAAATATGGTTGTTACAAAATATTAAAGCAAAAATTTAATATGCAGATTTTTTTTTTTTTTTTTTACTACTTAATATGAAGAATTAAATGTACTAAAACTGAAAAAAAAATCATGATGTAAAATTCATAACTGAATAAACAAAACAATATTTTTTTAGTATAATTTTTTGGAGGGAACAAAATACCGATTATCATGAGTGATATTGATGTTGATTTGGATAAACATCAAACAATAAAATTGTCGTGTCACTCAAACAATAAACAAAACTATATAAAATAATTATTTAAAAAGATTCGAACTATAGTATTTGGGTATTGACATTTTGACCACAGATTAAAGAAATAAATTATTAACAATGTGGAGTGAACGTGTTGGAGAAGTAAACATAAACAAAATTAGATAGATTTTTGAATTAGTCTATTTTTAATAAAATAAAAAAAAATATTGAAATATTAAAAAGTGTGAACATTTATCTCAAACTTAATAGACTATGAGATGAGTAATTCACTTTATCTTAAGAATAAGAGGAAGATTCTCCACTTTTTTAATGTGGGATAATGAGACACGTCCTCTCAAAATGGTGTTTCTATTGAATTTACCAATTTTGAATTAGATCTCAATGTCATTTTTATTTGACAAATACTCGTTATGGCTTATGAGCTCTTGTATCATATTAGAAAGTGTGAGAATTCATCTCAAAACTAATTGATTATAAGAGGAATGACCCACCTTATCTTAAGAATAAGATGAGAACTCTCCACTTATCCAATGTGTAAGTTATAATAATATCCTCAACATAGATCAAGAACGAATAATGTTCTCAAACATGCCCCAAGTTCACCATTCTTTTTTCTAAAGTATGATCAGGGTGTATATGTTTTTGGTAGAATAGAGTGAAGTGAAGAAGAGTGGAAATGAGTGAAGGGATTAGTGGTAGTTGAAGTGGTTTGATGCAGGATTGGATTGAGTGATTAAGAGTGGTTGTGTATTACCAAATACAAACGAGTGATTTTTGAAGAATAGTGGTACACCAATCATTTCTACCAAAAACAAACAAAGCTCAATCTTTTTTCGAAAAAGGATACTATGATTACGTACGAACATAGCCTCAATCTTTTTTGAACTAAAAAATAACATTATCGATAATTGGAGGTAGAAAATTTGAATAAAAAAAATCTAAGTGGTGGTTTGTCTATTTCAAGGCAAATAAGAAACAATACCTTGAAAATTTTAGCAAACCACCAAATGAAATCATCTCTAAACTCAACAAACATGATATAACTTCTTCCTTAGTTAAATTAAATGAAATTTCGGCAGCATAACGGCGTAACTCTAAGATTACCAAATTTAACTCAAATAATATAATTTAAACACAAATAATAAAAAAATGATTTTCAATGTTCAAAACTAGTTAAATTTGTCTTGCTACAGTACAACTAAAATTATTAGGTTTTGATGGGAAATATTTCAACAGGTTGTCAAACAGAGGTAAAGGTGAGACTACTTGTGGATGAGGCGAACAAAACATTAATTTATGAGTGTCTAGAAGGAGATTTATTCAAAGATTTTGAAGATCTGCAAGTAAAAATTCAAGTCACTGATGGAGGAGAAAATGGCAACAGCTCAGTGAATTGGTGTATGGAATTTGTGAAGGCTGATGAAGATGTTGCTCCACCATATCACTATCTACAATTTGGAGTTAAGTTATGCAAAGATGTGGATGCTCACCTTTGCAATAATTGAACCTCTAATTAATGAGATTTCTCTCTTACTCATATTGTTATATACTATATGTACTTTTTAATGGTCAGATAATAATCAAAGTTCAATAAGGTTAGCAAGATTCCTTATTCTTATAATCGTTTTTATTTTTATTATTTGGGTTTTTATGAAAAAATGTATATTAAAAAAAAATATATATATATATACACACACACACACACACACACACACACACATATATATATATATATATATATATATCATTTTGGTCCCTATACTTTTAGATTTGTTCTATTTTGGTCTCTAGAGTTTCAAAAGTTCAATTTTAGTCTCTGGACTTTCAAGTTTGTTTAGTGTTTGTTCCTAGACTTTTCAAATTTGTTTCATTTTGGTTCTTGAACTATCAAATATTCAATTTTAGTTCATAGAATATAAAAATCTATTAAATTTAGTCCTTAGTTCAATTTTTTTTTGTTAAGTTTTATTTAAACATTAACCATATTTCTTTATAAATTTAAGAAATATGTTCACATATTTTTTTATTTATATTAAAATTATTAACATTGTTGAACCAATTTTAGAAAATCGAGGGACTATAAATATTGAGCATTTGAACGTGGGACCAAAACGGAACAAATTTGAAAGTCTAGGGAGTAAAATTAAACTCTTGAAAGTTCAGAGACCAAAATGAAACATACCTTAAACTCTAAGAACCAAAATGATATTTTAACCTTAAAAAACTTAGGTAAAAATATTATATTAATTTTGTAACATAAAGTTAGTTACAAATATGTTGTAAATAATTGATATATAAGAATCTATGGGAGAAAGAAAAAATTAAAAACCGACAAAATCGAATCGAACCAAACCGATCAAATGGATCGACTCGATTTTTTAGAACAATATTGGATCGATCAGCTGATATTTTAGAAAACCAAAATATATCGGTATGGTTTCGGTTCATGATGGAAGAACCAATAAAAAATCAAACTGAACCAATATATAAATAATAAGAAAAATATATATATGTTATATTTAAATTTGATGGAAGAATCAATTTGAATGTGATATGAAATAAAAGTATTGTAAATATTGTGTTACTTTTGAAAAGTATTGTTATAGTCAAATTATTTTTCGGGACATCCGATAAGGCCTAGAACCACTCGAAGGACACCCGAAACGACTCCAACCCCCTCGCCCCGGAGCGTCGGCCAGGAAGGCCTTGACCCTAGGGGATAGGCCAAGCCCTTTTCGGACCCTCTAGGGGTTGGCCAAACGAAGCCTTGACCTTAGAGGGTTAGTGAGAGGTAGTAACCCTCGGGGGTCGGATTGAGGTCGTAACCCTCGGGGGTCGGCCAAGCTCATTTTGCTCCCTCCTATGGGTCGACCAAATAAGGTCTTGACCCTCGGGGGTTTTCCATGCCCATCTTGGCACCTCTGACGGTCGGTCAAAGAAGGCCTTGACCTCCCGAAAGTTGGCGTAGAAGGTTTTGACCCTTTAGGGGTCGGCCAAAGGAGGCTAAGATCCCCCGGGGGTTGATCATGGCAAACTCAGCCCCCTTCAGGCCGACCAAGGACAGGGCCGGCCAAAGTAGGCGGAAACCTGCAGGGTTGGCCGTGGTGGTGTGTACAGGCAAGAACAGGAGCATGCTGATCCAAAGTTTGCGGCTTTGGAAGAACAACTGCAAGGGATGACAGAGAATTTGAATCGCCTGTTGTAGTTGCTCTAACAACCTCCTCCAAGGCAGGCTACCATCGCTGAAAGCTAACAAGCACCACTGGAGACGGCGAGGTGACGACCTACTAAAAGACCTAAGAGCGGCAGAGAAGTCAGTGCCTTTGGTTCTGGACCTTGGCAAAGGAAAAGCCTCAGCATTGTGGTAATGAGAGAGGCTCCTTCCAAAAACCTAAGAGTAGCCGAAAAACTTTGACTGGGCCGTAATATCAGAGGTTGGAGCGCTTCGTCCACTAGAGGATTAGTTCCTGAATCGAAGTCATTTAAGAACGTAGTCAGTTCAAAACAGCTAGCCGCGGAGCACCTCTCAAGGGTTGTCTACTCGACACCCTTTAAACACCTCGAGTGCCCGAGAGACGGGACTAGACTGAGGTATGAATTTGAGAGACCTGATCCACCAGAGTCAATAGGAAGCAGCACCTGGCGGAGCCGAGGATCAACCTTGGTTAGCTTTGTTTCGCATCCTCCAAAATCAATTGGGGGATATGAAGAAGGCGTAAGACCTAGACGGATTTGACCTAGACAACCTAGTCGATCAGGTCGAGCCTTCTTGTTTTGAAGAAATCATGAAGTAAACCGTCCCAGTTAAATCCAAACTTCTAACTATTAAGCCATACGACTAGTCCAATGATCCTCTAGAGCACTTAGATTTTTATCAAATATGGATGAAACTCTATGGAGTCCGAGATGCAATCAAGTGCTGAGTGTTCTCATTCACACTCACAAGACAAGCCATGAGATTGTTTAGGCAGCTCAAACAGAAGTCTATTGCGTCATTAAAGGAGCTAGCTAGAGCTTTCGTCACTCAGTTATTGGGAGGGCGAGATTAGAAGAAGTCGATCACCCAACTACTGACGGTGAAACAAATGAGCCATGAGATCCTTTGGGAGTATATAACATGATTCAATAACGAGGTGTTGTAAGTCGAGGGATACATCGATGGTACGATTCTTGCAGCGGTCGTGACCAGGCTCAGACTCGACAGGTACGTCGAAGAGGGTGGAAAAGTAGCCGAGTCCCCTAACAAGAAAATGGGAGCGAAAAGTCACCACTGCCTTAAGAAATCAGAACCATCATTGGAGTTCCTGTTGAAGAGGAGTTCAATCGAAGTCGAAAAGAAAAGGTGAGACAAGCTATGGGCGTGCTAAGGGGTGAGGAAGTAAGGGTGATGGCAGCAGCGGGCGAGCAACTCGACTCCACTACCTTAAGGCTGCTGCACTATACCAGCCCCATAACGACGCATTGGGTGTATCCCTAACTGTCTCTACAATCAGCATCAAGAGGATGCTCATTGACGGGGGTAGCTCTGTGGATGTATTATCATTAAAGGCTTATGACGCCATGAAGCGGGGAAGAGAAAGACTTAAGTCGAATGCAATGCCCTTAATCAACTTTGGCTGGAGCACTCTAACCCCGTAAGGTTCAATTGAACTTCATTGACTTTTGGCGAATGACACAACATAGTCCTTCAGTTGTTAATTTTCTGGTGGTAATCGATAACTCTGCTTACAACGCAATAGTAGGAAGACCAACTATACATGGGCTAAGGGCGGTCGCATCAACCTATCGCCAGCTAATGAAGTTCTCTACTTCTATGGCGGTGAGGCAGGTTATAGGAGAACAACTGTCTTCGAGGGAGTGCTAGCGCATAGTTCTACGGGAGAGATAAGAGATACAGAGGTAAGAACTATCAAAGAGAAGCCAACGCTAGATGAGGTTGTCCAAAAGGCAGCATCTGCCGAGGGCCTGTCCTTAGAAATAAACCTGAGTCCATCCTCAAGAGGGCTAAGCGAGGCCAAGAAGAACCTGCCAAAGAATTGGAAGCAGTGTCCTTGTTAATTGAGACTCAAACAGTCAATATCGGAGCCAGTTAAAGTTCGAAGCATCAAACAAGCCTTGTAGAGTTTCATGCGAAGAAATGCTAATGTGTTTGCTTGGACCGTTGATGACATGTCGGGGATAGATCCAAGTGTTATGGTCGACAGGCTCAATGTCGACCGCGACCATAAGCCAGTATGCCAGAAGCGGAGAGCGTTCAATCATGAGTACAACGAGGCCTAATTGTCGGGTTGTAGATAGCCACGGTAGTAGGGTCAAAAGGCTCACCATCATGAGCGACTCCCAGCTGATCGTCAGTCAAACGTCAAAGGTGTACCAGGAAAAGGAAAGGCGAATGATGGCCTACTTAGAAAGGGTCATGCACTTATTGACATTGTTCGTAGAGGTACAAATCCAATAAGTACCTAGATCCCAAAATGCCAACGCTAACGCCTAGGCGAAGTTAGCTGCTGCCTACGAAACCGAGGTAGCCAGAACCATGCTAGTGAAATTCTAGACAAGCCTAGCATCACCACCGAGCAAATGCGCGAAATGAGTAATGTGACCCGAATGCCACAAGCGACATGGATGACCCCCCTTCCTCGAATACTTAGTGGAGGGGAAGTTTCCAGACGATAAGAAGGATGACGGGTGTCTTAAATTCAAAGCTTCCAAGTATGTGGTGCAAGGAGACAAGCTATATAGGAAAGGCTATTCTTTACCTCTCCTTAGATGCTTAGACTCTAGCGAGGCTACTTATGCAATGCAGGAAGTGCATGAACGCGTGTGTGGCAACCATGAAGGAGCAAGGTCCCTAGCCAAAAAGTTACAGGCAAGGGTATTTTTTGCCAACCATGGCCGAAGGCTAAAAAAAGTATACCTAAGCATGTTAAAAATGGCAGAGATTTGCTACCATCTAAAGACAACCGTCGGAGGTCCTTACCAGCATGATGGGACCATGGAAATTCGCACAATGAGGGGTAGACCTTATAGAACCCTTACAAACCGGGTGAGGCCAAGTTAAATTCGCAGTAGTAGTAGTCGATTATTTCACCAAATGGGCCGATGCTAAGGCCCTGACGACTATCATCAAGAAGAAGATAACTTAATTCACCTATAGGTACATAGTATGTAGGTTTGAGATTTCTTGAACTTTGATCATCAGCAATGGGAAGTAGCTCGAAAACCAAGCGTTTTGACAATTCTGCTCTAAGTTGGAGATCGAACATCATTTCTCATCGCCAGCTCACCCACAGGCCAATGGACAAGTGTAGGCAGTCAACAAGATCATAAAAAAGAACCTCCAAACCAAGTTTGACAGTTTGAAGGGGTATTGAGCGGAATAGCTCCCATAAGTATTATAGGCGTATCGTACAACACCTAGGACGTCGACAGGCGAGAACCCCTACGCACTAGCATTTGGAGCAGAAGCTATCATCTTAGTCGAGATTGGGCTTCCATCCGCATGCGTTAAGTCTTTTGATCCAACTCAAAACGACCAACACGGCGGACGAGCCTAAATCTCCTAGAAGAAAGAAGGGATGCAACCCACCTAAAGGTGGCACGGTACAAGAACCGCCAAGTACTAAAACTCTAGAGTTAAGACAAAGTGCTTCTAAGTCGGCGACTTGGTGTTATGAAAAGTAATGCCCAATACCAAAGAGGTCAATAGCGGAGTCTTAGGGCCAAATTGGGAAAGACCGTACCACGTCACCAAAATTGCTTGCCTAGTCACCAATTATCTTGAAGATATGAACATGTATAAGATCCTTCATCCTTGGAATGCTGAGCACTTGAAAAAAGTATTTTCAATAAGAATGTAATTCAAGTCGTTCAAAATTTGGCAAGAATAGTTTATTTTTTCATCCTTACTAAGGCTATCTTAATGTAAGCTATATTCTACTAATTTCATTGTATTACAAGAAGCTTAAATTAAGGGGTAGCAAGAACAATAAGAATCAATACTAAAGAAAAAGAAGCTAACATTCCATTGAAAAATTTCAAAGTTAGGAAAAGAAAAAATAAGTACTCAAGAAAACAAAGGTACTTAGAGAAAATTCTACTTTAGAGATAAAAGCAGAATTCATGAAGTATTTCTAGAACCACGCCTACTCGAGCTTGGCCTGCTAGGTCTAGCTTAGGTAGGGTCAAGCCTGGTGGAAGAAGCTCGAACTGGAAGGTCAATCTCTAGAACACCTGGGAAGATTCGAGAGTCGTGGTATGCGACGTGTGCTGGATCATTCGGCAACCCAGACTCAAAGGCTGGAAAAAAAAGGTCGGTCATCCTCTAAGTTGTGGTAGCACATAGTGATTTGAAAAGTGGAAGCAGATTCCCATAGCTGACATCGTCTGGATATGGTTCAAGGCTCAGTTTATGACCGTTATACCAATAATGTTTTCCAAGATCATGAAGGCAAGAGAACCTTTCACCAAGTTAGCCAGGTAAGAAATTTTTTAGCTCCCCTTCAGCAGTAGCTAACTCCTAACAACGTCGAGCGATGATAGATCAGTCATCATTGTGAACACGAGCAGCTGAACTTTGAGGCGCCTTTGTGGAAGTCCGAAGTCTTAGTTCATGAGGAGCGTGTATAACGCAAGTCCTCTGATAAATGTCGTGAAGCTGATGCAAAGTGTGCAAAACCCTGTCAAAGAAAGTAAAAGTTAGTTTTGAGACTTACTAGAAAGTATGGCAAAAATCGAAAGGTAACAGGTGTACCTCATACATCAGACCAGTTCACCGTTGCATAATCTGGGAAGCATCCCAGTTGGAAATGGCATGGGAGGGGCCTCAGCTTCAGACCATAGGCCAGAGATCCATCTCCTCAGCAGTATCCAAGGTAGGGCGGTAAGGTTCTGAAAAAAGGTATGAATCAAATCTAGGTTGAGGACTACATGAAGGTGTTCGTAGAGCTTGTGGATGAGGATAAGCTGGGGAGAGAGCATTGTCAGAAAGGGTGTCAGTTCTGCCATAGTGAAAATCCACCCCAATGTCTAAGTCCTCAGGAAGCTCAGGAAATGGAAGATCGTCCTCTTCGCAATGTGGAAGATGACCCTCTAAGGTAAGGTCCACCGTTTCATTGGTGGGAGGCCTAACAGAAAAATTGGAAGGTGGTGGGATACTGCGTTAAAGGCCCGCCTCAAGGTAGACTCATAATCCATAGCCACTGAAAATTATAAAAAAGAAGAATTGGAAGGTGGCGTGAAGAATCAAGCCATGAGGCAGAGATTAATCAAAGCAATGTTTCCAGACTTGGAACTTCATTCAATTATGGGAAGCCCGGGTCGACAACATGAGACATAGGGACTCTAGAAGAAGGTTGTAAAGGGCCAAAGATTGAGTGGTAAAGTACTACGCGCTATGGATAACTGAAGTTGGGAAGGTCATGACTAACTTAAAATCTCAATACTCAGAGCGGATGGTTAACTTCTAATGCATTGCACAAAACAAATAAAGTGATTAGTAAAGTTGTGATAGCAAGTAGGCAAGGCAAAGCGAGCGAAAGACGTACCATAAGTTCCGAAGATAGTGGGAACGGATATCGAGGCATCAGCACAAGAAACGCTCCAAGAGCCACTTGCAAAGAACCATCTGTCACGCCAAGCTTTCTGGAAATTAGGATAAGAGACCAATGAAGCAATTTGGTCCCGTGGAGTAAGGTAGCATCCCACGCTCGGGGAGTTACAAAAACGGTACAAGGAGAGAAGGTCTCAAGCACTGAGGGAACCTTCAAAGTCGGCGTACCCCTAAAGGTTGTGACCCCGAAGAACACATTTTAAGGGTTGGGGGCCACTCGTGCTGGAGCTAAGCCCACCATGTACAGAAATTCCTAAAGAGAAGGAATTAGAGGTAGTCGAACACCACTCTCAAACATGGTTGAGTAAAGCGCCACCTCACCAGAAGCAGGAGTACAATAATCTTCATCAACACTCGGTAGTCTAAGCGTCACGCTGGAAAGGATGTGGTAATCCATCCTTAATTTGTTTAAGTCACCTTGGGTCAAAAAAAAGGAAGCTGGCGTAGAGCTGGATCCAACCACTAGCACCTGACGCTGGGTCCGCTTTTGGGAAGAAGAGGTTAATGTAGGACAAACCTCATTCTCATAGTCGGAAGATAAAGCCATAGGTGAGATTCAACAAATGCACCCGCAAGGAGCCAGAAAATTTATAAAAAATGCCAAAAATGTGGTGAGTCTTTAATAATAGAATTCAAGTGGCCAAATTTTTTGAAAAGTATCAAAAACTTTCAAGACTTTGAAAAGAGGGAACAAATACAAAGAGCTAAGATAGAGGCATACTCTGAAAAAAATTGGTAAAGTACCTACAAAGGTAGCAAGACTAAGATAGAAGGCCAACTTTGAAAGAAGGTTAAAAAAAATAGAGGCTTACTTTATGCAAATTCAAAAAAGTACCTTGAAAAGGAGGAAAAAATTACAAGGCAAGTCTACTTGGTACAAGAATTTAGAAAAGCATAAAAACTAAAAAAGAGGCACTATGCAAAGCCAACAGTTTCGAAAATACATACATGAAGGGTGCTAAAATTTTGAAAAAAGTATCTAAGTTAAGACCAATAAATTAGAAAATGTACGCATGTTAGACAAAAAATTGAAAAAAGGTACATGCCTAAAAGCAAGCTTCCAAGGAAAATACCTTGAAAAATTCTAAGTAAAAAACAAGTCTCCCCCCAGGCCAAAAACTCGTGAATGGCAAGGTTGGGGGAGAAGTTTGAACTCTATGGAATTATCAAGTTATGGAAAAAGTTACGCAACGAAAATACTTTGAGAAATTATAAGTCCAAAACAAGTATCACCAGAGCCAAAAATCGTGAAAAACAAGGTGGAGGGAGAACTTTAAACTTGTTGGAATTTTCAAATTATGGAAAAGATCATTCAAGGGAAAGTTTTCTTAAAGGATATATTCTTTAAAAGAAAATATGATTTATTGGATATAGAAATATTATTTACGGAGACATATTCCTAAAAAAGGATACGGCCTATTTAATATATAAAAAAATCCTTTAAATCATAATTGTCCATGAACTTGAATTTGGCTTCATGAGATAATGAAATATTTTCTTAAAAATGAGAAGTATTTTTCCATAAGAAAAAAAAATCTAAGGAACAGATTACTCTTCAAATTCCAGTAACAAAAGTAAGTTCGAAAATGAAGAGCGTGGATAAATGTTGTAGTCAAAATATTTCCAGAGATATCCGACAAGGCCTAGAACCTCTCGAAAGACACCCGAAATGGCTCCGACCTCCCTAGCGGGTCGGCTAGGGAGGCCTTGACCCTCGAGGGTCGATCAAGCCCTTTTCGGCCTCCCACAGGGTCGGCCAAAAGAGGACTTGACCCCTAAAGGGTCGGCCAAAAGAGGCCTTGACCCCTAAAGGGTCCGCTAGGAAGCCCTTGACCCATGGAGGTCGGTAAAGCCCATTCTAGCCTCCCACGGGTCGGCCAAATGAGGCCTTGACCCCTAGATGGTCGCCTAGAAAGGCCTTTACCCTCAAGGTCGAGCAAGCTCATCCTTGCCCCCCTTAGTGGGTCGTCTATAGAAAGCCTTGACACCCTGGGGTTGGCCAATAAGGCCTTGAGTCCTCAGGAGTTGGTCGAGCTAAATCCGACCCTTTAAAGGTCGGCCAAAGGAGGCTGAGACCCCTTGGGGATCGGTAATTGCGGCCTAAGCCCCCTTCGGGGTCGGCCAAAGTAGGTGAAAACCTGCAAGGTTGACCAAGGACGTTAAGACTCTCCTGTGGACGAGTAAACCAACTCCAAGTAACCCACAAGAACCATTGCACAGTAAGGTAGCCGTGGCCGGGAATTACAATAAGTAGGCCTATATCCCCCGAGGATGGGTCTTGAAGGTTATGACTCTTCTCTAGGAATCAACCGAGTCCAAAGTAACGATTGGATCTGTTGATAACGGATAGGAGTGACACCAAGAGAACGAGAACCCCCACCTTTACGGGCGAGCCGTGGAGGTGAGAACCCTTAAGGGTTGACCGAGACCAAAGCCGACCTCCAAGGCGATCGATCGAGTGGGCTAACCCAAGTGGGTCGATCGTGGAGGTTCTTTTATGGACGAGTTAACCAATGAGGCCGGCCAAATGAGGCATTGACCCCTAGAGGGTCAACCAAGCCTATCTTTGTCTCCCCCCCCCCCTGTGGGTTGTCTATAGAAAGCCTTGACCCCCCGAGGTTTGCCAATAATGCCTTGATCCCTTATGGGTTGGGTCAAGCTAAATCTGACCCCTTAGGGGTCGGCCAAAGGAGGTCAAGACCCCTTCGGGATCGGCAATGGCGACCTCAGCCCCCTTGGGGGTCACCCAAAGTAGGCGAAAACACGTAGGGCTGGCCGTGGAGGTTAGAACTCTCTAGTGGACGAGTCGACCAAGTCCAAGTAACCCACAAGAACCATAGCGTCGTAAGGTAGCCGTGGTCGGGAGTTACAACAAGTAAGCTTAGATCTCCCGAGAATGGGCCATGAAGGTTAGGACTCTCCCCTAGGAGTCAACCAATTCCAAAATAACGATTGAATTCGCTGATAACGGCGAGGAGTGACGCCGAGAGGGCCAGAATCCCCTTTTAGGGGCGAGCCGTGCACGTGAGGATCCGTAAGGGTTGACCGTGACCAAAGCCGACCTCTAAGAAGATTGGTCGAGTAGGCTAACTGAAGTGGGTCGATCATGGAGGTTAGGACTCTTCTCTGGACGAGTCAACCAAGTTCAAGTAACACTCAGGGATGGTGCACCTGTTGGGGTGGAGCGTCCTGGGGTTACACCAAGAAGGCCACACCCCTAAGGGGTCGGTCGCTGAGGTTAGGACCTGCAAAGGTTGACCGAGTCCAAGTAACTTCCAAGTCAAGACTGTTACACCTCAAAGGGTACCGGCCATGATTTACGTCGGTATTGATTCCCGTTTTAATGTGAACGTTTCTAACGATCGATCATCAACCAACCATTTAGTGAGTCGCAACGATTACAAGACCGGTTGCTATAACAAGTCAGAGCATTCTCTATTTCAAGCTTAGTTAAACTACGCTAACAATCCCTATAAGTCGTTCTAAGTCCCAAAGTACCCTAAAATACTCTTCTAAAGCTCTTACTAACTTAAGCATCGGAGGCCCTATGACTCACACCACACCGATGTGCCTAAAGTTTTTTCATTTTGCAGGCTTCTCATCCTCGGTAGTACAAATCGTACCGTTGATATTAGTTGACCATTTTTCAACATCAACAAGTTTTTTTTTTGTTAGTAAAATGAAAGTCTTTAAAATAAATGAGACAAATATTTTTGAAAAATAAAACTTTTTTATTGAAATCAAAATCGAAAACCGAACCAAACCAAACCAAATAAAACTAAACAATATCTTGTCCTTGATTGGATATCGGTTATGACCCAATTATTAAAAATTAAGGGTATTGGTTTGGTTATCGATTTGGCACAAAAATAACAAAAACTGAATCGATATGGCCCCTATAAAAATCAATTTATAAGCAATAAGGTAGATGCTTAGAAGAAGTCTTTAAGTAGCGCAACTTACATTATAAATTATAGTTGCAAGATGTCCTTCCTCTTGAAACTCCCTTGTAAACTCTATTTGAATCTTGTTATATTTAAAGTGGACTTATGTGAATTTTGGCAGAGCCACAATAAACACCTTATGTCAAGAAGATGTTTTCTTGAAGAACCAGAGAGAAAAAATCTCAAGAATTGGTATTAGAACTTGAAGAACCAGAGAGAAAAAATCGTTCAAATTGACCAAGAAAATACAAATAAGTGTTTTCTTGATTGCCAGGTGGTATTGTTTTCTTAATGGCGAAACATGATATTATATTAAACTTTTTTAATGGAACATGAGACTACTTTTCTCAATGAAATGCAGAAATAAAAATTTTCTTAGAGCAACTAAAGGCTCGTAGGCTAATTTGGATCCATCAAAACATCGAATCTCAATGTCTGAAGATGACAAAGAGATAAGGAAATTGACAGCACTTGGAACTTTGGTTTTAAATCTTAATAAAAATGTGTTAAGAGGTTATAGATCGATTTGGACAAAGTTATCACTACTTTATTCTACTAAACATCTACAAAATAAAATGTACTTGAGAGAGAATTTTTTTTTTTTTACTTTTAAGATGAGTACATCGAAGTCCTTTCAAAAAATTTTGATGAATTTAAGAAGATCGCTACTGATTTCAAAAGTATTGACGAAACTCTTAGTGATGAGAGCATCGCTTTTGTGCTATTAATCTCACTCCGAGATACTTACAAAGACGTAAAGGTCGTATTCACGTATAAAAGAGGATCAGTAAAAACAGACAATCTTATATTAGCTTTATAGAATAAAGAAACCCTTAGAGATGAGAGCATAGCTATGTGCTATTAATCTCACTTCCTGATACTTACAAAGACGTAAAGTTCGTATTCATGTATGAAAGAGAATCAGTCAAAACAAACAATATTATCTTAGCTTTAAGGAAATAAAGAAACTGAAATACATAGTTTGAAAAGAGACATACAACCAATTGAATGTTTGTCCTTTGATCAAAAGGAAATGAAAAGATCCATGGAAAAATGCTTAAAAATGGAGAGAACGCGTATCAACCAAAACCAAAGTGCATGTTTTTTCACAAGTCTATAGATCAATGAGAAGAACGTTGGTTCTTGCATAAAAAGAACAAAAAAAAAAAAAAAGACAAACAACAAAACGAAGGCTTTGTTAGGAAAAATAATATCCTTCAATACTTGGATGCATTGTTCATATATGGTAATTAGTACATTAATATGGTAGTCTAAATATTAGACTAAACTTAGTTCTTAATTCAAGTTGTTCCTTTCGCATGACTCCATCAAAAGAGTGGTTTACCACTTAAAAATAATAAAATAAAAGCACGATATACGCGAGTTATAATCATTCATAAACAAAACTTCGAGGAGGGCTCCATGGAAAGAATATTTGGGATGTGTATAATATGTTATCTAGTCACTAGTATTCAAAAGTAGAATCATTCTTGTCTGATTGATAGACTTTTGAAGTATTCTTAAAAAAAAACATATGAGAAGAGGTTAAACACTAGTAGAAACCAGAGATTTAGTGTCGATCATATGCCGACATCTTTCATATTTAGTGTCGGTCAAACGACCGTCATCAATACTGGTGTCATTAAAGACATTAGTGACGGACAAAAACTGACACGAAAAGTCTTTGGTGTTGCTCATTGGTGTTAGTTTGGAGCGACACGAAAAGCCTTTGGTGCCAGTCATCTTGCTTGACACAAAAAACTTTGTGTGTCGATTTTTGGCCATCACTAAATGTGTTTGTCACTAAATATGCCCGGCATTAAAAATAACCTTTTTAATTTTTAAAAAACTTATTTTTATGGGTCACCACATATATGCATGTGCGTCACCATTTTCATTTAAACTTGACTTTATTATAATAGATCATCATTTGTGACCGACATTAAAAGTATCCAAACTTGTATAAAAAAAAAATCTAAGTGATGATTTGTCTATTTCAAGCCAAATAAGAAACAATGCCTTGAAAATGTCAACCACCAAAATACACCTCTAAACTCATCTTTACAAACATAATATAACTTCAAACTTTAGTTAAATTAACTAAACTTTCGGTAGCATAACGGCGTAACTTTAAGATTACCAAAAAAATTATGTTAATCCTGTAAAATATTCAAAATGTTATAACTTAAGTACAATGACTATAACTTGAGTATAATGCTATATATAAACAATATTCAAAATGCTACACTATAACTAATCGTTGTTTGGTAATAAATATCTACCTATGAAGTTTGCCCATTCGATTCGTACTTCATCCATATCTTCTTGGCAGTATGGTTTTGTGGAGTTAAACAAAAACATAAAACAATATTTCGAAATTAGTAAACAAAAAGTGTCGAAAAATTTATAAACTAAAATTGTTAATGAAGTAAAACAAAAACTGACCAGTTTATTTTTGGGGTGGGGTGTTGGATATCATCTTTCGCATGAAAAGTTGGTCATAATATCCACACACTATGAATCCCAATTAATGAGGGCACTAGTGACCAAAATTATTAGGCAATGTTAATAATAATTCCATAAGACGAAGAACCGAAGAAATCTAACTATGATTTATATTTACGTACCTTCACTGATTTCCATATTAATTTTGTGGCTCTGAACCCATTCTTTGATTGCCACATTCAATAAGAACTATAGAACAAAAGTAAAAACATTAGGATAATAAGCTAATTGAAACAAAAAACTACCATAAACAAAAAACTTACGTATTCACGATATGAGCTAAACTCTCATCGAGCGTCTTCTAACCGAGTGAGTTCATAGTATAAATGGTCCCATCTTCAGGAATTAGGACTACTAAAATCCAATGGTGCCTAAAATGACATAACGAGAAATTAGGACAACACTAAACAGTACCATCTTCATAGATTACATGCTACAAAGTTTAAAATTTAAAAATGCATACCCAGTATTAAAGGGAAAGAAGACACGTTGACGGACATCCATGATCATGTCAAAACGATCAGCCAGATGCTTGATTTGCCCTTCTTGATTTTGTTTTCCCATAATCGATGCAAAAGTACTACCGTCCACTAGTAAGTAGTTATCAAGAATCTGTTCATCGTAAGTAGCCCAAATGTAGCTGAAATAGATTTAGGAAACGTTAGTAATAAACCAATGTAACAAAGTTGTTATAATAATTGAAAAGGATATATTAGTTACTCAATGTAACAAAGAATGAGAGTGTAGTCAATCTCTTCCATCTCACAATACTACAAAATGTCTTATGTAGTTGTAGTGAAATCCAAACATATTCTCGGTAAGATCAATTGGTAGCTTGTCACTATCACTCATACTATGTTTAGAAAGTGATAAACCAACTTGATTGTGGTTGGAAACGTCATGCCTGATTGATGAGATTATGTATCTGACACAACCTTCTTACGTTTGTTTGGAACTGACGGCTATGACAATAAATTTAATCTATTATTAGTAAACTAATGGTGTGGTATATACTATAAAGAGGAAATGTAAAATTAAATACTTCTTTTGATACGTTGGTTGTCTTAATAATCCATGCACGCGGCCATGGCACAAAATTGTTGACACATTGTCCAAGGTATTGAAGCTCGTCATTTAGAGGAATTAGAAGGTCTAAATCCTAGTTATTTCTAATTATTAAATCCACTAGGACGTGTGCGTTGTACTTTCCTAGTGGAAGACCATGAAGCTTAGTAGGTTCATATATTGTGTCAACGGCAACAATGTTGTCAACATTTTCAATGACAAGTTGACATGCCACACGCTTCAAAGAAGCACATAGTTAGAGTAATAAAATTTAAAAAACATATAAGACATGAAATTAAATTAATAATATGCAACTTACTTCTCCCTTGTCTTCGACAACGGGATGGACAATGCAGGGTTGATCTCTAATGACTTGAGGCATTTGGAGGATCCCGTTTGCTTGCCTTATTGGTTCTTCTCCCAGAATCGGTGGTGATTGATCGTGATTACTTCCCTACAAGGAGAGCAACCAACTTGGCTAACACGTTCTTGATGCTCGGGTGTTCCCGTACTATCATTTAGACGAGCTATTTTGAGAAAAGTCAGATGGAGATAGAAATTGACCAACGCCCCTAACACGTTCTCGGTGCTTGGGTGTTCCCAAGGCTTCAGTCAAAATATTTACACCTCGATGTGCGTTTCCCAACTTATTCTGAAATGAAAATATTATCAATTAATCCATCAGAGATTTGAAATGTTAACTGTACTATCAATTAAACATCTTTACAATTCGATTCGAGGCTTCAGCCGTGGCTTCATCGACATGCTCTTTATTCTTTCCCTTTCTAACTTCCATCTATAGTAGTGCACGTGAGGATGGATCGGTTTTAATATTTACACCTTAAATCTAACAAAGAATGAATTAGTAAAGTGGAATAAAATAATCATAACATATAATATATTAAGGTTTAGAATTCTTACTAACTCATGATCGAGTTGAGCATAACCCTTTTTGGCCATATGGTGAGGATATTTAAGAAGATTTCGTCTCTCTTTTTGTTCTTCACTACTGTGTTTAATTAACACTTTAGTAATATGCTAAATATTAAAATAATATATAAAATATAAAAGAATTAAGTAGTTACCTTAAATTCCTCCGATAATCTAATTTTTACAAAATGATCTCATTGTTCTTTTATGATTTATGGGTAATTTGTAGGCGGGTGGACTAACTTCTCATGGTCTAATATAATTTTTGGTGAGATTATATCTAAACGTTCTGAATGTCCTCGCCATAGACATCATGATGCTACATTTGGACATAGGATCCACCTGAAATGACATATGTTTAAAATAAAATAAAATCGGATTAGTTATAGTATGTAATACATGATAATATTTAGTTAAGTATTTACCTCTATGCAATCCTAGACATTCTCTTTTAATTGATCGGGGATAGCTACCCAAGTATCATAGGTGAGAGGTATATGTGATCTGACACATACACCAATATAACTACGCAGTTTCTTCGCACTATCTCCGACTTCTTAACCCATTGAGTTATATTGAACTACCCGCCGCTCTCTAGACATTCTTTCCTGAGCGAGCTCACGCAAGACTGTCACCCTCTAGTAAACCTGTTTCAAGCAGGTGTGTTCTCGGGTGTACCATCATGATGATCACTATCCAAGCTAGCTAGACATGGTGTCAATCTGCACAACATAGAGACGATATGTTAAAAAAATTGATAATTGGTTAAATTATCTTCAAAATGATTAATATATTAGTGAACGAGTCATCATCACAATCACTAACCTATTTATTAATCCATGTAGACTCACAATCCTTTCTAGTATAGGTGAACGAGTCATCATGAATAATATTAGGCAATGTTTTGATGACCCCGTACCCACAATCTTGGCCGGTATCAACTTCATCATGAACATGATCTTCAACCGTTCTTTGTGGAGGTATCAAAACCACCGATCGACGAGGATCAAATAGATCTTTTATATAGAAGACTTGCTGTGCTTGAGTGGCTAAAATGAATGAGTCAGATTTATGTCCAATGCGATTAAGGTCTACAGTTGTAAATCCAACGTTGTCTACGTTAATTCCATAATTATTTTCCACCCAATCATATTTGAATAAAACGAATGTAAAATTATGATAATCAAGCTCCCAAATTTCTTGAAGTACGCCATAAAATGTCTATTCTGACATAAGCGGATTTTGTCTTTCGAAATAGAAACTTGCAAAGTTTGTGCTGTTATCATAACTCCACTATTTTGCACACTTCTAAGATCATCTCGTTTTTTTGTATGATAATGAATATCATTGACCATATAACTATTATAAGTGGTCACTTCTGAACAAGGTTCATGTGATACCCACCTCAACGTAGATGATATAGAATTGTTTCGAACCCCTAAAGTGAGCCCAACACGATCACGCAACCAAGTACTGAATTTTCGATTATGTTCGTCTTGAAGCCATTTTTTATTTTTAGACCTACTAGGATTCAATTTTGACAACATCTGCATGTGTTGATCTACAAATGAAAGCACAACGTCTAAGTTATGTAGTACATACAAATGAGCTTGATC